>JANHGN010015877.1:49930-62456 GCA_024605025.1 Megaceryle maxima
GTTTGTCCCGAAGGAAGTTCTCACAAAGCCTACATTGGTGAACTCCAGGAACTGAATGGGTAGGAAAAAAGGCTGCTCCTGTGGAAGGAAAAGTTCATGCTTTCAAGGTTAAATGCACATCAGAAAATATTTTTTGCTACTGTAATGTGGGGGGGGATTTGAGAAAATCCTGTAGTTGAGAGTTTTTCCATGCAGTACAAACTTCTGTCTCACCTGGCAGATAGAGCAAACCCTTAGAAGTGAGTAAGAGTGAAGAATTTTTCACATAGCTTGAATTTGAACAAAGTTTTAGTTTGCTAGAATTTTTAATCAGATTTTAGATTTTTGACTTCCAGTACCAAATACAAGGTCATGATTTTCCAAGATATCATTTAAATACAGGATCATTACATTAAAAAAATTATTTGCTGAAAATGTAGACTGAAGGCAAAAGCAGACTTTCTGTATCTTGCTACAGCTTCACCTGTAAACCTCTTTAAGGCAGACAGCAAAAACAGGATGATGATAAAAAAATCAAATGTGGAACTGACCCTTTAAGTTACAGCAACTATGACAGAAGTCCACTGAAAGAATTCTGGGGTGTCATGGCTTCTAAATTTTAACTGAGTGTTTCATGGCTTTGAGGGGAGGTGGGGAACTGCATCAGACCAAATAAAGATAAATGTTTAGGCAGACTAAATATAACCAAGTAATCAGCTTAAGTAAAACATTTGTTTCTAGCTAACAAGCTCAGTGCTGTAAATTACTTTCTCTAAATCAGCTGACAATTCTTCTACTTCAGTATTACCTGCCATTTGAGTTTTCTTTGAAATTTGCCACAAATGTGGAGGTACTTGACCTGATCTATTTCCCAGTAATCGTAATTCTTTGGGCTTGCCCAAAGGTTGGTAAACAGCGGCCCAAATTTTTTTTGGGGGGGGAAAAAAAAAAAAAAAAAAAAAAAAAAAAGAGAGACAGTAAAAACATCAGTTGTGCTTTAGGTGAAGTTTGGACTTGATGCAAAGAGTTATGTTGCCACAATTATATCCATTGTGTTGCAAGCCAAGTACTAGCACTATTAGCAAACTATGCTTCAGTCCATTTTAAATAAGAAGCACACAGCACACACACCCCTTTTAAGTTTAGTCTTCACGATTGAAGTGATTTGAAGTCGCTAGAGTTCTTGAAAATAAGGGTGCTGTAATGTCTGATAGGCAGCAATTCTCTCATCAGGATCCTATTTTATCATTGCATACAGGAAAGAGAAGCCTTTGGGAGACAAATAGTGCACAAGAGGCTGTATTCCTTTTCCTTTTTTTAAAGGGGAAATCAGTATTTGCAATTCTTGACCTGCGTTAAGGAAATTGAGAACAAACAATTATTCATGCATATTCAGACAGAATTACAATTTACTGGAAAAAAATATTCTCATCTGATTTAGGTAACAATTTACTAGGGACAGGTAAATAATACTTGGACCAAAAAATGTTTTCTTTCATAACAATTTATGCCATTGGCCTTAAAGATGCTATGAGAATAAAAGGCCAAATAAGACTGGTAAAGGCTCAGATTTCTTCTGCTCTGCCTACAAGGATCATGAATGCATGACTGTCTCTTGGTAGAGATAGAAGACACCCCTCTTTGGTCAGCAGCCATCACAAAAGAATTAGATTTTTGTGGTGGTTCCCTGAGCAGAAATTGCACACAGTTGTAGAATTATATTGTGGATATTTAAATGGGGAGATTAATTCCTAGTGGAGTTCATACTTACCTCTTGAACTTGTTGAGAGTTTTGTTAACAGGAGTGTCTGTAACATCATGGGTTTTGAAATTTGGTCCAGCTCATTAGATCCAGGAAGGAGAGGCTGAAAACTATAAGGTAAGAGATGGTATTAATACTAGAGAAGACACCATTACACTAGTTTAAGTGGAATAGCTGTCACTTCAGTTATAACATTTTAATTTATGAGGAAGATACATTATAGAATTATTCATTTGGTGGACAGTTTAATATCAACCAACAACTGAAGGATAATGTGAGAAACAGGTAAGACAACTGCATGTTTGGGTGGAAAGAGTAGTTTGAGTTATTAAACAGAAATCTGTAGTTGCCCTCTCCCACAGCTTTGGAGTAAAATAGGTAAGGAGAACATCCCTCCTGGTGAAAGGCAATGGATGTGGCATTGTGTTTTCTTCCAGTGAAGTGGCAGATCTCAGAAGACAGTGAGTTTTCCTCATTTTGAGGCAGCAGAATCAAGCAGTCCCTCCAGCTGTGTATGCACATAGAAATAGGTATTTATAAGAACTACTCAATTTCTATCACACAAGTTCTTTTCAAGCAGCAGTACTGGAAAGATGGTAATTTGAACTGCATGCTTGAGCTTCATCCTCAGTTAATCTAAGACTTGCATAAAGTCCTTGAAAACACTCTTATCACAACAGAGCAATCTGACTTAACAAATTAGGTCCACTAACATTTGTTTCTTGTACATGTTGCTTTTTTTCCATAGTAGCAGAACATTTCCTTGGGTTTATAAATTAAGAAACACTTCAGTTGCACCACATGATTCTTGAAAGCAAAACACTCAGCCCTCTTTGTAGACAGAAGAAACTTAACTGTTTGCAAATTGAATCAAACAGCTGGCTGCACAGTTCTCTAAATGTCTTCATAAAGCTTTTGAGTAGAGGAAAGAGAGAAAAGAGATCTGATTCACATTGTGCAGCTATGTCAAGACAAGCAGTTGGGAGAAGCTTTTGTATGAACTAGAAAAATTTGTTTCTAAATGTAAAACTATAATATAGTGAAGAACAACTGTGCAATCCACCAAAAAAATGTAATCAGGAACCATGATTTATAAGGAACAGAAAGAGGGAGACCAAGATTTTAAAGGTGTGGCTGAGTAAAAGACGAAAAATTCATACACAATGTGGTGTAAAGCATAATGAACTATACAATGGCAAGACAGTGAAAACTGCACTTAAAAAGAAACAAATCTGTCCATAACTTCCTTAAGCTTGGCAAGCCTGTATCTTTTCTAATTTGGTAATTTCCAAGAAACATCCCTCATTTCACTCTGAGCACATCTATTGGGTCTCTAAAATGTGCAGTGGTTGCAAAGAATGACATTTGTTACATTAAGCTAAAATTACGAGGACATATCTTTTAAGGTTCCCCAACACCTCAAAGAAAATTTAAAATTTGCAGCATGTAATTTTCTTGCCAAACTTCAAAGCCCACCTGACTCAAACTGAAATGGAAATTCATCACATTTTAAAATCTTTTGATAGCAATTTAATTTGCAAGAGAACTGCCACATTTGGGATTTTTCTGTTAACAGTTTTCTGACCAAAGTAGAACTGTTTCTCCAAGTTAGCAGGCAAAGCATAAGGGTTGTCATTTAATGTGATGGTGATGGCAGCAGCTGCACTTGCCATGTGGAGGAGGAAAGCAGCAAAGCAAATGTTACCACTCCTGGTTGCATATCAGGGACAGCAGTGTGGGAGGAGAATAAAGAAGAACTGCTGCTGTTGCTAGGGCACAAAAATATTGGAGAAATACTCGTGGTGGTTATTTTTCCTTTCTTCTTTAAGACTAATGACAAATTTTTTGAGTTACAGTTTCATCATCATTGAAAAACTTGAAGGACTTTAATCTGGGCTTTCTTGAGCAATTCCTCCACCAGAATTTGACTTCAAAATATTCCAGGACATAATGTCCTGGCAGAAGGGTCTTAAACACACTGTATTATAAATCAAAGTAGTAAATCAGAGGAAGTATCTTCTCTAATCTGTTGTTTGTGCAAGGTAGTAAGTAAAAAGAGAGAAAAAATTACCATCGAGTGCAATAACAAGATCAGGCATAGTTAGTGATGCTTATGAGAGGAACTGAGCCATACTCTATTCTGCAATAAAGCAAAGAAAATTAATTTCTTAACAAACTCAAATGTGAAGCCAATAGGGGAAAAGACCCAAAATATAAGTAAACCAACCAACTGTAAATTTTTTTTTTTTTCTTATAAATAATCTTTTATTGGTACTATGTTCTCTTGAACATCCCACTGTTTAATTACTAACCTGCCATAGGGTGAAGAGAGTGCCAGACAGGGCAGGATTACTGCCTCATGAACCCTGCAGATTAAGCACAGAAGAAGCTTCCACAAAACCTTGGCAACAAAGATCATATTACCCCATACCATGTGCTCCTTATTTCAGTTATTTACCTTTTATTTTCTTGATTAATAATAAGCAAAACCCTCCACTGAAGTGTACCTTGTGGTTTCATAGAAAACACAGCCAGGACTCCACATACCAATTTTGTGACTAGAGTAGCCATTTGTAAGCAAGCATTCAGGTGCTCATTACCAGCATGTGAAGATAGATTCCTTATGTCGCTGCTTAGAATAGACACTCCTACAAGATCCAAAATCTCCTAACTTTAGGGTATTCTGCTGCAAAAATAAAGTATTTTGGCAAAATGGCAACACTGAAATACTCAAGCAAAGATTTTCCTTCAATGTGTGAAGTAGTCATCACAAAAGAAAGCACAGATTGCTTTAAGAATAAACTTTCAGAAATCCCAGGGGTAATATTACAGCAGTAAAACCACATTTAAATAGCAAGTGGCTCCAGGCTTTAAGATATCTGTGTCCCATAATATGTGCAAATACCGCTCTGTACATCATGAAAAGACCTAAGAATTAACTGAAAAGCATATGGACTGTTACTGAAGGGAAGACGGATAAATATGGCATCTGGATTAAGTTACTTTCTTAAAAGTTCTT
Organism: Megaceryle maxima; assembly: GCA_024605025.1. Lineage (NCBI taxonomy): Eukaryota > Metazoa > Chordata > Aves > Coraciiformes > Cerylidae > Megaceryle > Megaceryle maxima. The sequence goes on from JANHGN010015877.1 coordinate 54,691, forward strand.
GTGTTTAGCTGTGATACAATAGGTGGCTTTGCCTTCTCCCATGCACTTTTAAAAGAAAAAAATATTTCCAGAAAATAAAATTTCATAAACTTTGAAATCCCTGCCTTTCAGATATTAGGAAAATAATATTCTAAAATTGTCAGGAGAATAGATTTTGATGAAGAAAACTTCTGAAAAATGTACCTTCTGCTTGCCCTTGTACAAATAACTTCTACTAAAGGTAGGAATTGAATGTAGAAAGAGTGAGCTGCAGAACTGAACCCTATCACTTGTTTCTAGGTTAACACAGAAAGGAAATAAATACTAATGGAGGATAAAGAGCAGGTTTTTACATTGGAGTGAACACCTGCAGGCTGTAATGCCTCTGATTCATTCCAGATTTTAGCTAATTAACAAACTTGCTTGTGCATTCCTCTAGATGAGGAATATGGCATATGTTTTTGAAAACTAAACTTTTATTCATGAAGAAGACATTACCTTCTCAGACTAAAGAGAAAAATAGAGAGTCCACTTTCAGTTAAATATTCTCACGTAAAATGAATTACCTTTATTAATATGTTTTCTGGTTTCACATCTCTGGCAAATATCCCTCTTCTGTACCAATATAAACAGAGAGAAAAGTTCAGGAAAAGGATAAACGTTATCAATGCTCCCAGTTATTTGTAAACTAATACTTAAAGAAACTAACCCTTCAAATTTATTAACAGCATGGGAAACAAATTGAATTTTGCCACCACGGTGAGTCAACAGCTCTGGGTATAGGAATGGGGAACGTGCAAGTCCAGGAAGGTGAGGCCAGGCCATCTGCTTTAGCTCTCGCCAGGGTCACCCCTCCAGGAGGGCTCCCAGCAGCAGGTGCTGGCAGCAGCACGAGCTGCCTGCTTGCTGCCCCCAGGGCTCTGCCATAGGCAAAGCCGCATCTGGGCAATGGCTTTCCTTCTCTCCCTGCAGCATCTGCTGCCCTGGACAATCGATTGTATGTCTCTGCTCAGAGATGACCCTGAAATAAATGTATGACATATGACACATTAACTGTAAAGCTGTTGCTGAACAAGGTCTCTTACCTAAGTATATAATCAAAAGATTTCCATAACTGGTACATGCAATTTTTTTTTTTTTTTTTAAAGATAATGGCTTTCTCCTTCCTAGAATTCAACTTCAACTGTACGAGTCCTTTTCAGAAAGCAACAGAATGAAAAAACAAACAAACAAAACAAACAAACAAAACCAACCAACCAAACAAAAAAAAACCTTTTCAGCTTCCAATAGTGCATTATCTTTTTCAATTATACTATTTCTGTCATTTATAGCTAGCTTTATAATACATTTCCCCTCGACCTCAGACATAATTTAGATTTCACTATGCACCAGAATAGCTCAGCTAACACCTGTCAGTTTGTCAGTATTCCGTAATCTGCTTTAGTTTTTACTGTATGTTTTTCTTGCAGTATCTGCTTCCCCACGTTCTAACAGAACACCAGTATTTCACTTCTAACCTTCTCAGATCCTCTCTAAACAAAGTAACTCTGCTGAAGGTTCAAGATTCATATCAATCACCTTGAATTACTGCAATGCTTAAATGACTGCCATTCTCATTTGACTTGCAAATTAAAGGTTAACCTTTGTAGTTTAGTTTGCTATTGCCATTGCACAATAATGACGATTATAAAAATTATCTATTTTCCTGAGCCATTCGGTAACTACTCAGTTGGTTTTTTTTCTTTTATAGGCCCCAAAGGCCTTTTAATCTTGCTGTAATGCCTTTATGTAACACTGCAATGTCATCAACGGAGGCAGAAAGGATCACATTTTTGAAAAACAAAGCAGGTACTGATCTGCCTGATGACAGTAGTATGAGTAATTGGCTGGGGAGGAGGAGGGAGATTATCAGGACACTAACTCATTGAGGCTTCGAGTCCAAGCAGCCAGCGGGACTTGTGTTCCTAACTGATTACAGTGCTCCTCCAGTCAGCCACATAATCTGCTGAGCAGGATTAGATAACAAAGCACTTGAAACAGAGTACCATGTCCAGCGGGAACTGTAGTATTGTTACCCCAGTAGAGATAAATGGCGTTTTCAACATCAGGATTTTAGTTAGTTATAATAGAAAACGTTTTATAAAATGCAGTTATTCAAAACAACTCGGATTATTTTAGTATATTAAAAAAAAAAAAAAGAAAAATCAAGCCTTTGTAAAAAGAAGCCATGCTCAGTTGTTTTTTCATTACAGGTCACTAGTAAAATCTGGAGCACATGCTCTTCCAGGTTTAGCATTAGAGAAACCTTAGTTAGAAGTAATGATGAAGCAAATTATAAGGCACTTGAGGCTGTAACTATTTTGGCTTGAGGCATCTTCCCTACCTCCCTGAGACATACTTTTTTCATTGCTTTAAATGACCAAACTGTTCTTGATTAAACAAAAGGCAAGACTGGTTTTCAGTTATTAAATAACCTGTGCCACCATTGTAAGTTAATTGCAAGAGTATTACAACTTTGTATAAAGATAACAGCCCTATCTTGACTGAAATAGCACAAAACTGCCAGTTTCTCAAGGAAAAAAACCTAAAGGATCAACTTTCCACATTAACAACATTACAGTGAACTGTTCTAATTACAGAAGTGTCTCCACACATCTTGTTAAATTAGAAATTCATTTTCAGTCAACCCCTGCTTCAAGTTTTTCTTCATTACAAAATTTGTACAAACCATGTCTACCTCTAAGTTTTCCTATCTTAAAGCTGTTAAGTTGTTCTGCACCTGCATTAAACTTGATTTTGCAAGATTCAGAGCAGTCAGAAAATGAGCACTTGCATCACTACGGACAAATTTACAAAAGACTATAAATCATCTGAAATGTAACTACTGTTGCACACTCTGAAAATTCTTTTGCGACAGAGCATCACTAATGAACGCAGTTTAATTGTTCCACTAATTACTAATGCACTCCTCCAAATCACAATGCTGAAAATTCAAAAGAAGCTCCTTCTCCTTGCCATTGTTACCCAGATAACCTCAATTGAGAAGTGTTCTGTCTCAGATGTAAGGTTAATTTTCCAATTTAATCACATACTTGGAATTTTTGCCCTATTTATTGTTTGAAATCGCTGACACGTTACATTTCTTGATTTTGCAATAGAGTTGTTTGGGGGAGAAAAACAAAAACCTATTTCTGCCCCACAGGAAAATTGTGGTGCTCCCAAGTCTCCTCTGAAATTGCAAATAAAATGCAAAACACTTGATACAAATGAAATACTTTAATGCTACAAAAGATAAAAAACAACTTATAAATTTTTATTATAATCTCCACAGGAAACTGTTGTTCATTTTCCTATTTTATTCCCTGATTTAACAAACTCCACCCTGTATGCCACCATGCTGAGTAAGGGTGAAAATAAAGACATTGTATCATAGGAAACAGTCCAAAAACAAAATCCAGACCTTAAAGAACAACCAGCAATTTACAGAAGTTCAGGTAGACCCAGATGAATATTTAGATAATTCCTAACTGCAGCATTTCAGATTACAATTGAACACAGATTTCATTTTGAACTGATTGACCATCCCATAAAAAAAGAGTTTTTGAAAGCTAAGTGGCAGGAAAACATTTTTCTTCTGGAAAACTTGAATTTGATAAAAATTGTATTTTGAAATGAAACAAAAAACCAAACAAAAATAGCAGAAATACTGAAACAATACAATGTTTAATATAGCAGGCTTTTCAGATGAAATGAATAAAACACTAAGAAATGTAACCAAATGAAAAAGTGAAAAAAAAAGAAAAAAAAAAAAAAGAAAAAAGAAAAAAAAAAAAAAAAAGACAGTTAAAGGATAAAGCTAAACATTCTGATTTTTCATAACTCAAGTACAGTATCTTTCCTGGAAGTAGATGATGCAGGACTGTTCTTAATGCACTTAATGAGTAACTTCCTATCCAATGAGGACTCCTTACTATATGTTACTGCTCTGACTTCAGAACTGAACAAATTTATCCCAGAAAAATCAAATGCCTTATTACAACCAGCAAATATTCCTGTCTGCTTCAGTGATCAGCAAACAACTGTATTTTAAACTCAAATTCTTCGTCAGGAACAAGGTTACTCCTTTTGTTAGAGATTTAAATACTCAGTGTAACTAACATAATGTTTGGGAGTCTGTCTTTTATCTATTCTATTCCACGGAATGAAAGTTGCACACTCAGTTATTTAAATAAATTTCCCAGCTGTTAAGACATTACAAATTTTTAATTATTCAGAAAAACATCCTCTTTTAATATTGAATTGTAAGCATGTGGCCCTTTATTTGCTGTATCCAACTCCTTCAGTGTCTATATGAGATCTGGTTTTAAATCAGCTTTTGTTCTAAACTTTTTTGTAGGAATTCTTCCTTAAACTTTATGGTCTCCAATCTGCTTCAACAAACAGCTCCAGAATTTTTAAATATAGGTTTCAGAGAACAATGCTATTTTATAGAGAAAACTTGGTAAAAGGCATTTCTAGTAGATATAAAAACTGAAAATCATTCATTGATTCGGTAGTTTTTGAAACAAATGGAACAATTTTCTTGTTATATCATTACTGTCCTGTCCTAACGAAGAACCTAAGTTGTCCTTTGTGTTACATAAAGCAATTATTTTGAGTTTTGCAGTCAAGGTTGTTTCCCCATATTGATGTGAAGTCTTACTGTAGAAATAGATGGCCATTGACCTGACTCATTAGAAACCTGCGTGCATCCATGCCTTAAACAAGTGGGTATATTGCACAGAAATAAAGAGTAAAGCAGAAGGACACAACATTTCATAATATCTAACAGTGAACAGCCAAGTGACAAGCAATTCCACTTTGTGATCTATACAAGAAGGGTGTCTGTGTTTCTTAAGCATACGGTATGTACCTTTTATCAGCTCACAAGTATTCATGTCCCTAAACTGACATATCTGTAAAAGGTAGACAGATTTTTTATCACTGAAGAAACAAATAAGGATACTTTAAGATAGACACGCAGATTTGTACATGGTGTGGAAATAAAGGACTTCATTTAACCAGTAGTAAAATGGACAGTTTAATTTTTAATTGATAGTTTCTTATAGAAGTTTTTCAAAGTAGGGTCTGAGGTATCTAAGTTTCAGTTTATACTATCCAAACTGTTGCAAAAGTTAACTGATTTATTCTGTGAAGTTATTTGAAGGCATGTTTTCTGGGCATATCATACTGTTTGGTATCAAGAAATTACCAGTAAATTAACTGATTAATTCTTACAATAAAAGATAGGAAAGCCATTACACTATATGTGAAAATACTTTCTAGTTAAGTCACCAGTAGTGCTCTATTGCATGAAAATGAGTATCTATCTGACTGGGATCTGTGTTTTGCTGACAACAGCAGTTTTAAGTATTATCATGATATATGATCATACATCTGAGAGTTTATTTTCCATTTCATTGCCCTGCAGAGGCAGATGTCTTTAGGCCTTCAGTTTTTCTTGTAAGATAATTGCATTAAAGTACATCCCCTCTGCAATGTTCCATTAACCCAGACAGCAAAAGGTTGAGGGTACACTCTGCAATTCAGTTTGCAGACAGACTGTGGAAGAGCTAGGAGAGCTGGCTGGCCATATGGATGACACTTCGTTAGCAACACGGCAGCTGAAGCTGAGAATTCCAGAAAGCTAAGCTGCTGACATGATTACCAGCTTTCCACAGATTTGTAGAAAAGGGGCCTGTCAATAACAGCATAGTACCAGAGCCTTGAGCAGAGGAATAAGACAGCTTGAAGAGCAAGAAAAAAAAAAAAAAATCTTTTAGAGCAGTCAACAAGTTTTGTGTCAACTATTTGAATAATGAAGTATATGTCTGCCGTTGCATAGTGATGAAGTGCAAGACCCAGGAATAGAGTTAATGCTGTCATAAAACCTGATCTCTCTGTGAGACACAACATGTCCCCGAGAGACACTATGTGCCTAATGAGGCTGAGGAACCCAGTTTCATCACTGATTGATCTCTTTCCAAATTCATAGCTTAGCTGCTGCCTTATTCAGAGGTCTAAACTTCTATTACTTGCAAAGAGGTGGCTGTAAAGTTGCCTACAGAATGATACTGCCAAATAGTTTGTTTGGATCGCTAGTTCAAACTGACAAGTCAAATCAAGATCCTTGAAGTACCAGAGCCTATTCCAGCTGATAAACTCTGAGTGCGTAACTAAAATACTGTCTCCAGTAGACATGATATTATGTAGTTAAAGCACTAACAGGATATGGGACATGGGTTGAAGTTACCAGCAAGTATTACATATCATAATACAAAGTTTATCCATGCTTAAAATATGTCTAATCTTAATTTTAATACTGTTAAACGTTAAAATATTTTTGGTCTGTTGCAGTAGAGCCAGAGGAAACAACAGCTACATCAGAGAGCTACCAAAAAAGGCATAAAGACTTCAGAATTTGTCATTTTTCTCTTTCTGTTGGAATAAAAAGCTAATTAAGTGCCTACAGGTTGCCTCTCGACCCAAAAGTTACTGAATATCACTCAGATAAAGGCATAAGGAAGAAAGACACAAATGCACCATACTTATAAGGTAACTTGATGCAACATAAGGGTATTAGGATGTGGACTCAGCCTCCTTAGTGCTTGTATTTCAGATTATTCATTTGTTCCATACAAAAAATTTAATTACAATGAAAAGAAGATGACTGACTTAGAATCAGGGACTGGATTATAATCGTCTTTCTTCCCTGGCATGAGACTGTCAGAATCTACTCCACTTTAGCCTGTGATTGAACTTTCAAATGCAGGACCTGATAAATTGTTTTCCTGCTTCATTTCTTTACAGAGCAAATCAGTAATCAGGCAAATGGCTTTATTCCTTCTTGTGGCCTGCAGTTGCTGGATTTACTCAGACAAAGTAAGTAGTAATGTGTTGTGATCCAAACACCAGTTACTGTGCCAAGGAGCTATCTGGGAGGAATTCTGTAATGCATAACAATATGCACGATACTGTTTATGCTGCGCTGGGTGTAGCATACCTTCCAACTGCCACTCAGCATGATGCTGAAAGTGACCATCTAGCCTTGCCAAACTTAACAGATAAATTTAAGTTTTGATGGTAACCTCTTACATGAAAAATAGACACTGTTCAACTATTGATAATTATATTGGCCTCCTAGATTTTAATAAACAACAAAACTATATGCTACAGAAACTCTGGGGAGGAAGCAGGGGGAAAAAAGAAAAAAGAGCTCTGCACATTATTTAATGGAACAGAACAGGACACATATGCCTTTTCATGGCAGACTTAAAGCTAAATACCACACCAGTATTTTCCAGTTTGAAACTAGGAGAAATACTTTGTATGGGCAGGTTCTGTTTAAAACACTGTTATCTATGGCTGAAAAAGTTAGTTTAATCAAAAGAATCTTGTCAGTCAATTTATCAATGGGTTAAAGGCCTGAAAGATGTTTAAAACATGCTACATGAATCTGCTTCTTATGTCCTACCACTGGATTGATATACCACCTGCCCTGGATATAGTTCAACAGTTAAGTATTCTTTTGATCATAAATTGGTCTGTTGTAGGTAACGTAAAAAGGTACTGACAGTTCTCTAATAACAAAAGAGAATCACAAGTCACATTACTTGCAGATATTTGAGGGTTTTTTGTTGTGGATTTTTTTTGTTTTGTTGGTTTTGTTTTGTGTTGTTTTTTTGTTTGGGTTTTTTTGTTTGTTTGGGATTTTTGTTGATGTTGGTTTTTTTTTTGTTGTTGTTGTT
>JANHGN010015878.1:0-47924 GCA_024605025.1 Megaceryle maxima
TTTAATTATTATTATTTCTTCTGAAAATTGCTCCAGTTTCTTGTCTGGAGAGAGAATAGCTACCAAGATTGAGGATAATTGAGATTGAGCCACTGAATTGGATAAGCAAGGAGCTTCTGTGTGGTCAGCTCTGCATATACAGTGTCTACTGCATCTGTTCACTCTTGGCAAGGTCTCTAGCTCATCTTCCAAACTTTGGTGCTGTAGTCATCTTCAAGAACCAGCTGTCCTTTAGTGCCTCAGTCCTCCTTGTAGATCATCAATAGCTGTTAATCAGCTGCTGCATCCTGTCTTGGCTCTGCAGCTCTTCTCCCTGTCCCTTGGTACAGTTGCATCCACACGACCTACTGTTATCATCTCTTTTTTCCTCCTTAGAAGGAATCTCCCATGCCTTGATGAGTTCCTATTCCCAGAGTGTCTCTGCAAACACTGCCATTGTGACAACTAACATGGCAATAGAAGAGCAGTTGTGCTGATGTGCTGTGCTCAGCACTGCTGACCTACTGGGAACCTGAGTCCAGCATTTGGCCCACCAGTTAGGGAAGGATGTTAAGAATCTGGAGATGGTCCAGCAGATATCTGCCAAGGTCATTTTGTTCAGGAGTATATGACCCATGAAAAGAGGCTGAGAGAGCTGAACTGGTTTAGGCTGGCAAAAAAAGGAGGCTATGGAGTTGATCTGATAGTCTATGGCTACTTGAAAGAGTTGGCAGTAACGGAGCCAAACCCTTCTTAACAGTGGCAGATGATAAAACATGGGGGAATGGCCACAAACTGCACCTTGGGAGATTCAGATTGAGAGATTAAGTGTGGCACCAGGAGGATAGTGCAGCACTATATCAAGTTGCTCATCAAGGCTGTAGAAATTTCACCCTTCAAGGCTTTCATGGCTCAGCTGGACAAAGCCACGGCTGACCTTATCGGGTGTTGGCAAGGCCCTGCTCTGGGTGGAAATTAGGACTAGATAACCTCCCGGAGTTCCTTACAAACAGTGTTTCACTGGTTCTGTGTTTTACTTTCTATTCCTTTTTGACTTTCTCTTCCTAACAACGCGCATATCTACCTGTTGTCATAAAGCAACTGCAACTTGTCTCATGCAGAGACACCTCTGATTGTTTTCAGCCTGTTGTTTGAAGGAAGTAAAACTGATTCTGTGTCTGTTGCCCACTTTCTCCAATAGTTTGTGTCTTCAAATCACCAGATACTGAATTTGAGATAGATAAAGGTCTCTGAGGTACTAAGCTGCTACAGCTTTTATTAACATGCGTGGCTTAGTGATCGTATGGGAAGGAGATTGGACAACTTCCAATGAAAACAGTATTGCAGTATGTGCTCCAGCTGGGTAATCGGCACTAAAATACAAATAGATCGGAAACTAGGTGCCCGTACTTTCCTGATCACACAACTGTTATATAATGGACATCTAATCTGGAATTCTAGCTCAGTGGTAAATCACTCAAGTTGGATTTTCTCAAAACTGAATCTCCTCAAGTTAAGCATGTAAGTGAGAGGGATGAATTTTAAAGCAACTGCAGGTATCTCTACCTTTAGCATCCTCAGGCTTTCTGGAAAAGTTCTTTTTAGGTCTCGAAACAACTTCAGTAGTATACTTTATAGCTATTAGATAAAATACAGAGCCTGTAACTTACGGACTACCTGTATAATTTTGAAATCTGTGAAGATGGAATGAATGTTGAGCTTCAAACATGACTTCTACTTTCCTGATCCTCTGGCTTAGTTGCACAGATGGAAGATTTTTATTTTCATGATCACCCTCATTGCATTCCCTCAAGCTTTCCCCCCCCCCGCCCCCCCGATAAGAATGACACTGAATTCAGAAAATTCTCTGATCAAGGGAAGAAGTGATAAAAATGAAGCACAGGTCTGTTTTGGTGCCAGATCTATGCTGCATTGCTATTAGATGACCAGTTAATTGTGCAGAAATCCTGCCTCTCTACTCTTTGAAAAGGTTATGTCCAGAGGCTTGGAAATGGACTGAGCAACAGAGGATTAGGTAAGCAATGTCTGGTTTCCTTGCTGCCTGGTATATACCTCTTACAGTGGTTCCTGTGAGCAGCTGCTGAGCCGTTCTACATGGGGGATGATTGCAATAAGAAATTACACAGCCCATGTTCTTCCTTCAGGTAAAAACTTGTCAGGAGAGAACCAACATTAGCTAAAAAAATTTCTAGGGTTATTTCACTAACTGCTGTTTCTAAGACAAGGTTGTTAGCAACTAAAGCAATCAAAGCTGAACCTTGCTTTCTGTATATTCCAGTTGGAATGAGTACTATGAGTATTTTGTGATTAAAGATTAATTAGATTTACTTTGTACTCATCATGTACTTGGGATCCTTGTGCACTGTTCAGGATGAATACCTGGAAGGGGTTACTCCTTGGCAGGGAGTAGTCTGTCTAGTCTGTTAGAGAGATTGTTTGTGATCTCATCAGTGAAAGAATGGGCAATGAACCAATCTTTACACATTTGGTTAAGATTTTTTTTAGGAAAGATACAGGAATTGGAAATAACGGACTTCATGTAACTTCTGAAACAGAGGCCTGTACCTTCACCTTCCACCCTCAACTTGCCTACAAAGAGTATCTGTTAGACAGGGAGGATGAAAAAATGCAGCTTACAGCTCCCTGTACCTCAGCTGTAGGGATTTATGATGTACCTTGACGCAATAATTTTCCCAAAAGCACAGTCTACTTTTCCACCATGTTGCTATCTGGAAAATATCCATCTCCTAACAACTGTCATGCGCAGCAGAGATGCAAAATAGGGCTTTGGGTTTAGCCCTCAAATTGTGGGGTGCATTGTATAGCAGTATCTCTGGCAGGAAGATGAATTCAGATATGCTGACTTGAATTATTTGACACTTGCACGAGTGTGTTTGTATATACATGCACAAATACACATGCAAGAGAGATTCCTTCTTTATGCAGACCCAGGAGGCTGAAGGATCAAATGCTGTACTGCCCATTGCTTTTTTCATTTAAACTAGCAACCCTCCCATCAGTGGCTGGGGAACTTTCTTTTTTTGTTTTGTTTTGTTTTTTTCCTTTTTTGACCTGCTTTGTACCTTAAATCTAAATTCAAAGTTCCCCAGCATCTGAAAGGTGATACTCTAAGGAGCTGAGTACAGAAGGCACCATTCTGCAGTTGAGTGGTTTGAACACTGCTCAGTTGTAGCTGAAGAACAGGCTGTTTCTGTTGGCTGCAGGTGGGAATGGACCACATTGAGCCATACAGCTCTGTTCTTCACTGCATTTCAGCCGTGACCTGACAGGACTGCCAGAACCTGTGCATGGTAGCCTTTTGTGAGCTGATTCTGAAGCCTTTGTCTCCCATAATAGCACAAATGAGGGTTTGCTAAAGGCTTTCTGCTTTGCCAGCTTCACTCTCTAGTGCATTGGGTCATGATCCCCTAGTGCTGTGGCTGTAGCATGTGATGAGTAGGGATTGTACCTACATCAAGATTGAATGCTTAAGATTGAAATGCTAAAACTGTGTCTTTAGATTACATTGTTTACCCATCCTGTTCTATCCCAAAATGCAAATACATGCAAGCTGAGAGTTCCATTTTTAAAATTGATTTTTAAAAATCTCCTGCTTCTGGGCATCGTTAAAGAACCAACACAGGGAAATGACCACTGCACAGAATGTCCTGCTATCATCTGTATCCATGGAAGAGGTTAGGAAACTTTGGGAAAAGACCTGAAGTCATCTGAAAGTTGGACTATGGACAGTACAATTTGCTTACCTTGGAAGGATGAAGAATTTAGAGAACTGCTTGAAACTAAAACTGACTCTAGGGAGGCTAGATGTTAGCAAACAGGATGGCTGCATCTTGGTGACATTCCCCCTGGGCAATTGGAGTTATTTGTATACAGAAAATTGCCAAGCTGCTATCTTCTTCTCTTCTGTAACACAAGCAAAGCCAAAGGATTTTGTTTGTTCTGAAAGCTGCTGAAACTTTATTCCCTTGGAAACAGATCATTGGTGCTGAAAGCCACGTTTCATCATGAAGCAAATTTTATCTTTTTAGATCTTAAACCTTTTTAGAGCAAAGACTAACAGGGGTATGGACACATAATCTGAACTTTGTAGTATTGATATATCCATTGGTTTGGGTTCCCCCACCAAAAAATTATTTCATCCCTACCCACTACTTCCAGCACAGAGAAAAAAATCACTTTAGAGATTTTAAAATTTCCTTATGTGAGCATAAAGAGGACTTTAGAAGTACAGCATGTTTTGCAATGTGGTAATTGCTAAGATCTGGTAGCTCTTGGAGCATCTGGGGCAGATTTTTGGGACTGTTCTAACCAAACCTCAGTTTGTTGTGAAGGAAGCTATAATTTTCCCTAAGTTTTCCCAGCAACAACAACAACAAGTTATTTATGAACTCCTTTAAAGAAATCTGCCTTAAATCATGCATGAACTTACTGTGGATTGTTACATTTTGTAGGTTCTCTTTTATAGTTGTTTGATCTTGTGGAAAAAGCAATTACATTTCACCCAACCATGTATGCTTGCCTTTTTTTCTTCAGTAACAACCAGCTAAACACTTAATGGAAACTTACACTTTCTTCCTATAGCCTGAGTTTCCTTAAGTCTTGTTGAGAGTTAATTTGAACTGCTGGACTAAATTTAAAAATGTTGATGTAATTAAATCTGCTTCAGGCTTCAGTGTTAAAAAATTTTGCTACAGTACAGTTGCTGATCAGTTTATTGTTTTAGCATCAATCGATACTTGACTATACAAATATTTCTGAAATTGGATTGAGCATGTCTGGTTTGAAGTTTGTGTGAAGTTATATATACCAAGTTGTCTTCACTGTGCATGGGTGTGCATACTCTTATCTCCCTGCTTTACCACCCTCCTCGGTGCCGGTTCTATCACATGCTTGCTAGGTGAATCGATTTGACTTCTTGCAGCGAAATCATGTTCGTAGCCGTGTTGTGTTGATGGGTTGATGGGATAGATCTTCCAAATAACCCTGCAGCCATGTGGTGGCTCCAGCACAAAAGATGGCGGGAGTGCATTGCTTAAGGACAGAAGAAGAGCCAAATTGTTTCCACTTCTGCTTCCCCTCCCTAGGAGTTCCCTGGAGTTAGAGTGGCTTGGGTGTAATCTGAAGCTGCTCTCTGTTTTAGCTTTGATCTCACCAGTGTGCTTACAGGAAGAGCAGAGCCAAGGCAGCAGAGATTTGAATGAGGGCTGTGCAAGATTTGCAGAAGGGCTTGTGTTACTGCCCACTTCTGCCACTGCTGGAGTCTGTGCTTTCACATTCTTACTGCTACTGTTACTTGAACTCTTCCTGGTATGTCTGTGCATGTCAGAGAGGGCTCAGGTCTCACTGCTGAAAACTATTTCACTCGGGTTGCACATTTTTCTGGCCTTATGGTTCCCTATCTCATGTGAGCTATGCATACATTGTGTTACAAGTTCATCCACTTCCATAGCATTCATGTCTTTTCACAGTCCAAGCTTCAAACCAAGAAAAATACACCCACAGTATTTCATGGACAAGGCTGTACCAACAGTGGGAAAAACATGGAGTCCTTCTGGAGGACCATTCAAGTCATGCTTCCAGGAACTTTAAAAAAAAATAGATTTGTTTTAAAGAAGTGCACCATGCTGAGTAGTAAAACCATCACTTATGCTATATTAAGAAGCCTGGGACTGCCACTTCTGTTGTTTGTTGTTGGTTTGGTTGGTTCGGTCGGGTTTTTTCCTTTGGTTTTGTGTTGTTTCTAAGAGATTTGAACTAGTCTTTTCTTCTCTCATACCTCCCCCTTTCCTCAGTGTATTTTCTCTGTGTCATGGTTCATTGGATGTTCTCACAACAAGTGAATATGGCCAAGGAGGGTTGGCTGGTATTGTACTACAATAATCAGTGAGCTGCCCTATATCTTATCTCTAGAGTGCTGAAAACCTGCGAATCCTTGTATTTGTGTTTTGGCCTTCAGCAGGTTTCCATGTGCATCTGAGCTGCTCATGCTGAAATGTCTTTGAAGGTGTTCATACATCTGCATGAAAAGGGCTGAAGAACTCTGTCGCTGTTGCCCTAGGATCCAGAGTTTGGGGGGATTTTCTTCCCTATAATTAGTTCTGGTTGCGGATGGCAGAACTTGCTAAGGAAACTATAATGTGGCAAGAAATCCACTGTCGCTTGTGTATCGGGTTTTTCCATGCAAGACCTCAGGAGATTTGTTTTCCATCAGACAGTAATATTCTTAGATTTTCAAAACATTCTGTGAACATGAGCTAATTAATCTCCAGGATACCTCTGGGAAGTAGACAAGTAGAGTGGGGTTTTTTAAATAAATAAAAGAAGCGGAGATTTTGGTGTTTCCTGTGGCACCTTGTGATATTTACACTTAACTGGGACAGTGACAATACCCCCTGGGGGTGAACTACTTTTTATTAATGCATAAATAAAAAAGTGCATAATATATGAGGTGGCTTAGGTATTAAATTAGACTTATCCAAGAGTATACTGGATATTTTGCTAACCTGCTACCCCTTTTGTAAGCGATTACCCTTTCATAATACAAGGGGAGGAAAGAATTATAACTGGTTTTTATCTGCAAAACAGACAAAAATGTTTCAGCAGCACAGAAGAGAGATAATTTACTTAAGAGAAAAATAATAAAGCCACAGAGGAAAAGTGGGGCTATTGAACTCCACTGGAGTTCATCAGAAACTCTTCTAACAGGCACCTCTGTGTCGCAAGGAAATCCCTGATTCCCAGAAGAAGCCTTGGGGATGGAGAGGACTGTATGTTCTAGCCATGATAAGTGTCCATTAAGATTCAACTTGGTGTCCAGTAAAGTGCTTTTGGCTACAGGCTAATAATTCTTGATGCATAGTTGAGACTGCCTTTTTTTTTTTTTTTTTTTTTTTTTTTTTTTTGTGCATTACCCGGTGAAGAACTGAAGGGGTTTTCAGCCTTTTTTTTTTTTTTAATCTGAGATGGAACTGCAAATATTCTCTTCACTAGCAGCCTTATTTTCCAGTAAACTGGATCTAGTTTAGGTGAGAATCTGACCATTGAAAGCTCTAGTCATCTCACTTGTTCCTCACCCATGGTCTTTTCCCACTGTTAGGTGGCATGGATGGGCTAAAGCAGTAGCAGGAAGATCTAAAGCAGTGGTCACCAGCCTTGCTGACCCAAAGATACCAGTGCTGTGCAAATAACAGGTGTTTTGCTTTTGCAGCCAACTTCAATACCCTTTTGCTACAGGTGGTGTTGGGGGTTGCTGGTCTAAAGGCTGGGAAACCCTCATGGAGCCTCCAGAGGCCTTTAAATTGCTGTGGATTGGTGCTCTGGTCTTGCTTTGGCAGTGAGGGTTAGCTGTTAACCCGTTCCACTCAGGAGCAAACAGGAAGGATTTAAGGAATAATTTTTGTTGGGTTTCAGAGACTCTGAATTTTGGAGATGTTTTATTCATGCTTCTGGTAAAGCATGTGGTGGGGGGCTCCCTTTGGCCAGTGGCTGGCTGCCCACCCAGCTGCTCTCACCCCCCTCCCCAACAGGATGGGGAGAAAATTAGATGGAGAAGCTCTAGGTCAAGCGTACAACAGGGAGCCACTTACCACGGGCAAACCAGGCTTGATTTGGGGGAAAATTAATTTCATTTATTGCCAATTCAAATAAGTTTGGGGGAACAAAACTTAAAATAACACCTTCCCTCACCACTTTTTCCAGTTTCAATCCTAAATCCCAAATTTATTCAGATTATCAGTCCTCTGAGATCTTAGGAAACCTAATGATGTTTCTTAGTTTTTAAATTAATTTCTGAGTCCTTTGCATGAGACTGAGCAAGAGAAACTTTGGTGAATACAGGCAACTTTTTTAAAAATTAATTAATCTGGAATATGCAGAGAATGTTTATCTAAAACACTTTTCTAGTAGCTTCTCTCCCTGAGTAATGTGGCATTTAAAAAAAGTCTTCTGTGAGCTGGGTGTCCCCATACGTATTCCTGATTTTAAGAAGCTTGGATAGATCATAGGAAGATAGACCTTAGTCAACATCTCACTTTTCACTATAAATGATTTATACTAAAACAAATAGATTTACATTTAAAATTTAGATTAAAAAACAAAAAAAATCATCTAACTCTCAGTTTTCTTTTTCTGTTCTGCTCTAGTGCTCCTGCCCTCCTATTAGGTTTCTTTGACAGCCACCTCCAGAGTCAGAAGCTGGAAATGTGCCGGGTCTGGGCTGGCCAGGAACTAGTTAATTCATTGCACTGACATTTGTCTTAAGTTACTGGGAGGCAACCTCATGTTCTTTCAATTCATTAGGCCCCTTTTTTATGAGAAGCAGAATCCTACGTTTGTCAGAAGATAGGTTTTTTGAACAAAAGTCACGGGGTCAGGGTTTGTTTGGGGTTTGTTTTGGTTTGGTTTTTGAGGTTTTGTGTGTGTGTGTGTGTGTGTGTGTGGTTTTTGTTGTTTTGGTTTGTTTGTTGTTTATATAATCATTAGTGTCACAGTCTTTTGGAAATAACTTTTACTCCTAGACTTCATAAATTCCATTTCAAGCTCCTGAAACTAGGTAGATTTCTAGAATAACTGGAAATGCTTGTATAACTTGCCTTTTACCCCTCTGATTTTTTTTAATTTTTTTTTTCTTATATCTTCCTAATTCACTGTCTCTTCCAAAGTCCTCAGCAGCATTTCCTTGAGCTGACAGTTCCTTCAGCATTTCAGAAATCTTATTCTGAGGTCCGTACAGCAAGTTTTAGAGTTGATAAAAACACATACCAGGACTAAACCTTTTTTTGGAAGAAATAGGCAGTTTATGGCCTTATTTCAGAGCTGGATCCAAAGTCTTAATTCCTCTGAACCCAATTGAAAAACAGAAGATTCCTAAAAGATGTGAAATGAAAAAGCAAATGGAAAGAAAACCGAGAAATGTAATCAGATAAACTTTAAAGCCAGAATTTGCCCATTAAAGCACTAGAACTCTTTGCAGGGATGTACAGACTAACCTTAATGTCCTGGTCCTTAATTTTTCCATCTTTTCTATCATGCCCTGTGGTATACATGAATTGTCTGATGTTGCTCCACCTTCTAGAGAGAGGCTTTTCTGTGGTGCTGTGAACATAGTTGGTACAGGGCTCTGGAATGAAGTGTTCTATATAATTACCATAGTATGTGGGGGTTTTTTTGTGGTGCAAGGGAGAAGAGATTGAGATTGCCTATGAGCTGTTTTTTACTTTTTTGAAGAATCTGGCTCAACTGAGATCATGAGACCGTTTTTCTTTTTTCCCCTACTGTTTCCAGTGATTAGGCATTTCTAAGCAGCAGGTCAAACCAATTTGTCTTTTAAGGTGACTATCTTGTTATACTGCTGTTAGTGATGGGAGTTGTGGGTTATCTGTTTTGGTTGGGGGGGGGGGGGGGGGGGGGGGGCAGTTTTGAACAGATAAACAATTATCTTGATTTTTTACTACTAAGATGAAATCACTTTTACCCCCTGGAGTGTACATTGTGCATAACTGTTTCCTCTGTCACTGGGGCTTTCCCCAGTTCTGGGCTACGGTGATGGCTTTCCACTGCCATGAATGCATTCTATAACTGCAGCTCTTGTACGATACCACCAATTCCTGTGGCCCTTTAAACCTTTAATTGCTATGTAATAAAAATGAACCTCCCCCCAACGCACACTTTATTAATACATTTACTGACTTTTTTTACATGTATTTCATTTATAAGTCATTTATAAGCTGGTGAAGGGTCTGGAGAACAAGTCCTGTGAGGAGGGGCTGAGGGAACTGGGATTGTTTAGTTTGGAGGAGGCCAAGGGGGGAGACCTTATCACTCTTCAACTACCTGAAAGGAGGTTGTAGTGAGGTGGGTGCTGAACTATTCTGTCAAGTCAGTAACAACTGGACTAGAGGAAATGTCCTGAAGTTGCACCAGGGGAGGTTTAGACTAGATAGCTGGAAGAATTTCTTCACTGAAAGAGTAGTCGGGTGCTAGAACAGGTTACCCAGGGAGATGGTGGAGTCACCATCCCTGGAGGTATTCAGGTGTAGATGAGGCACTTCAGGACATGCTCTAGTGGGATGGTGAGGTGGTGGGGTTTTTGTTTGTTTGTTTGGGTGTTTTGGGGGTTTTTTGGGGGGTTGACGGTTGGACATGGTGATTTTAGAGGTCTTTTCTCACTGAAAATTCTATGATTCTCTGATCTGTTGGGCTAATGAAATAAAATTAAAAAGCATAAATCAGAAAAGTTGAAAAAAAACTATACAAAATATTTGCTTTTTCCCAAGCTGCTTCAAGGTGAGCATTTTAAATTCACGTCAGGATAATAAATCACAGTATAAGCTCATGGTTTTCCCAAGAGAAAAACAGCTCATAGGGAAATTCCATTTTATTGAAAGGCAATTGATATTGATGCCATTTTCAAACCAAATTTTTACTCCAGGCCTGCTCCTTCAGGCTTTAATTTTATTTACTGCAGTTAGGACTCCGTAAGAGTTCTTCTTTGGTATTCATTTTCATAATTCCTTCTAAGAGCAAGAAGTGTTCAAGGCATGTCCAAAAGTAGACTTAAGGAAGCTGGGATGAACTAGGAAGAGGGATACAGATTTTCTTCCTACTTACATGAAAAGTAGACATGAATTACCTGATTGAACATTTTGATTCAGAAGTGTATCTACCACATGCCATTGTCTTTTTCAAAAGACAATTTTTTTCAAAACACAATGTATTTTTTCAAAATTTAAGCCCAAAGCTATAGGATTTTGATGAATAATTAGCCAGATGGTGCTAAATTCATTGCTGTTAGGGCCTGGTCAGTGATGCTCAGCCCCAAGCCAAGGGCTTAGATAGACCCGAGGAACCAATTTCTCAGCCAAGTAACTTTGCCGTGTATTCTAGTGAGGATGTTCACACACTGATAGGAATTTCAAAAGCAAAATGAAGATAGCTCCATAAATCAGTGTAGAAGTCCTTGTGTAGGCTACTAATCACGTGTAGGCTACAAAGCTTTCTAACACTACACTGGCCACGGAGTAAAAGAGATTTGAGATGTGATCCTCTATTAATATAAAGTGTCATTATTGCATTGATTATAGCAGCTGAGAGTGTGGTTAGATACCAAAAGCATTCCGAAAAGCTCTTTTTCCATGGATGTATTTGTGGATCTCAGTGTGCTCCTGCAAAAATCAGAATATTTCAGCTTTGGGTCATGAGTATACTGAAGAGTTTTTCAATGGTTAACACTATGAAATGCGCCCATACTCACCTACATTTCCTATTTCAAATGCTGGGATCATTCTACTGGGTTTTTTTTAGGGTTATTTTGGATTGTTTTGAAGAAATTCTATATAGAAAAAGATCAGGATATACACTTCTGATAGCTCTGCTCCGCAGTATTACGCTGAAGAGACACAGGCTTTCTCTGTTCAGCTGGGAGAAAGTTCAATTTAGTTAGCTAGCTGTTCTTCCAGTTTACTTGAGCATAATGCTGCGTGTGTGCATCTTCACACCAGACTACACTTGGAACTTCATAAGTCAGATATACTTTACAGTTATGTTACAGGCAAACGGCTGAGTTCAGAGCCTCTTTTAGGGGTATTACAGTCTGCTTCCAAGGCTGGGAACAGATGTAATTTCAGGAATGAGCTACGTTTTGCATTGACTCGCATCCCTTCCGATCCACCGAGTTCAATTCAGTAGGACCACAGGGGTCAGAAGTAAAGCAAAGTCTGTCCTACCATGTTGGTACAACTTTCTTTTGTGTCCTCTACGTAATTAATCGACAGACCTTAAAGAAAATGTTGTCCCATTCACTGTAAAATAGGAAGGTCCATGGAGGAAAACAGTTGAGTTAGAGAAACACACAAGCAACGTTAAGGCTACCTAGTTTGATGTTTTCAACCCTTTTTCTTTTCCTCCTGCAAACAACAACAATTTCAGTAGGATCTGAAGTGATACTCTTAACAAATAATACACTAGTCTGTCGTAGGGTTAATATTAACGTCTCTCTATTCAAACATGCTGAAAACTGAATAGAACAGTTAACACAGAACAGTCACACATCCTTTGCTGAGTACAAGGTCGCATTTCTAACACGAACTGAAGATATCCTCACCATTTCAGATCTTCATCTGTCATTCAGTCAAACATTTCACTCTGTTAAATACATCGCTCCGCCCCTCTTTCTGGGTCTTTCGGGGGTGCTGCGAGAACACATTTTCTCCATAAAGGCATTGCTTATGGTATGGTTCTTTCTTCAACAGGAATCTTGCCGTGTGTTTACAATATGTTGCCAAAGGTGAATTTGCAGTGTTTGGTAGGATTTGGGGGGCTGAGAAGGTCTGAGATGTGGATTGAAAACTTAATTTGAAACAACTATTTGGGCTGGATTCTGCACTTCATTGCAGAGAGACCATCTCTTATGGAATGAATGGTGAGGAATTAATTCTGATTGCACTTCACAAATGACGGAACCAGAGCTTTATGTAGTAGCCAGTGTTCATATTACAGGTAATAATTACAGGGCTTCTGGGCAGAGGCAAGATCACTTTGCTTGTGTCCTGAGCTGGTGGGATGCAAATGGTGCGGACAGAAAAGTCACACGACTGTAAGGATGCAAAGCTGAATCCCACCAAATACACCTCCTCTTTCAGAGGGTTTATTTGGTGTGGCATCGGGGCCGTACCCACTGCAGTCAGCTCAGCTCAGGCACAGTGAGATTGTGCCCAGCCACAACATATTGCAGAAACACATCAGGACGAGCCTGCTCCTCATGGTGTTCTCACTTTACTGCTACAACAAAAGCTCTGTGTCTTTCACGAAGGGAGTCAAACTAAGGCATGCTCCATCCTGGGGCAGAAAGCATAGTTTGCTCTCATATGTTTTTATTGAAAACACACAGCAAAGATTACAGTCATAGAAAGTTCTGTAAACAAGACAATTTCATCAACTTTTATCTTAAAAAAAAAAAAAAGGCAAAAAAACCAAAACAACAAAACCAAACCTGCAAAAGAACCCCAAAATAAGACTTGCTGAATGCAGACTGTGAATAATAACTTTTTTTTACTGCCCTAGCAAAAAAAAATGACATACACCTCCAACACTTCTTTTCCAAATTTACTTGACAGAGGTTAAAATATTGCTTTATTCTGACTCAACATACAACAGCACTGTGTGATCGATTGTGCTATTTTGGGAAGTCTTGAGACTTGTGAACTGGAAAGTCTGGGGCACATTAATAAATTTAACAATTAATTTGCTGTGAAGGAATAGTTTCATACATTCCGTATATACGGTAATTTTTTTTAATCAATCTTCTGACATTAACCAGGGAAGGCTATTTAGCAATTATTTTACTATAGTTCATTTTCTTTTTCCCCACAAATAAGCAGATATTTGAAGACTAATAAAACCAGTAATGTGTGTGTCACTGAACCCAATTCATTGCATTACTGACATATTGTGTTACGATTTATGGGGGGAAGAGGGACTCAAAAGCAAATGCAAAGAATGCTTATAATGTGATTTAAATATGGCAACCAGGAAATGACGTTTCTTCTCTAAGGCCTTGATCCCCTGCAGGGAATGATTTGGTGGAAACCATCAGCTCTTCCACAGCCCCATTAGAATCAGATCTGTGCATGCTTCTGGGTCCGCCCATACTGAACCATCTGCAGGGCTGAAGCTTTAAAGTTCACAAGCCTAAGCCATCATTAATTAAAGTGACTGGAAAACTGAAAGAGGGAAAAATTTAGAGCAGCATGGACACGTATCAGCTGGGTTTTTATCTTACTGGATCTCCCAGACTCTTCTCTGAACTACCCATAATAAAAAACAAGTTAAAAAAAAATGATACGCACACTCAGAAGTGGCTGCTTGAGGGCTTACAAATGCCTTCCAA
This sequence comes from Megaceryle maxima, assembly GCA_024605025.1. Lineage (NCBI taxonomy): Eukaryota > Metazoa > Chordata > Aves > Coraciiformes > Cerylidae > Megaceryle > Megaceryle maxima. The sequence goes on from JANHGN010015878.1 coordinate 13,907, forward strand.
GGATAACAGTTCAGAAATGTTGAGGGGTTGGTAATGAACAACAGAGTTAATGTTCTCACTCAAAAAAAAAAACCCCAAACCAAAAGCCAAAACCAAACCTGCTGTAATATGCACTTCCTCGAGCGCTTCCTCGCTCTCCACTAAGGCAGCTCTGACAGGCAAAGCTCAGAAGATGGAGCAGCCCCAGGCTCCTGACCACTGCCTCTCTACAGACCCCAGTACCACTCCACATGTGGCTAAATCCAAAGCGTGAGTGTTTCCATCGACCTTCTTGACTTGACTGATACATTAAAGCAAGGTCAGGACTTAAACATCTGGCTCAATTTCGGGATTTACTGTCAATTCCACAGTAGGTACCAGACCTCAGAGACAGGTGTCTGTCTGCCTGTTGCCATGGTATGAACCTGGAACCAAGAAGCGAGGGGGAGAGGGGACCGGGACTGTGCCGTGCCCCCGAGGGTCTGAATCCCTGGCCAGCAGCTCCCGCAGTGCTGCCCTGGTACCAGAAATGAATCTAAGAATGGTCTTGGTCTTTACTGGGGGAAAAAAAAAAGAAAAATAAAAATGCATAGCCTAAGCCTCTGGACAGCTGAACGGGACTGTGGTAAAATGCTCTGTAACTGAAACTGTATGCGTAGACCTGCCTAGAAAGCACCTGATGTACACTTCATCCCTCCTGGAACTTTTCCCTTAAAAAAATATTTTGTTAAAAAACACTATGATATGAGGGCGATTGACTATTTGGTTTCTTCTAAGTAGATGCTCTTAAATTAATGCATATAAATAATTTGTATTCCATTTCCTCCCTTCCTGTTTAGCAAAGCGTCGAATGCACAGATCTCTTGTTTCCCCTCCCCCAACCCCCTCACAAAGTCACTTGGTCAATACCGAGTCTCTTTGCGTTTCGCTTTTTAAGACAAATTGTGCCTCTCGCTCTGACTTGGCCATGGGGCTCATGGGCAGAAAGGCTGTGTTCTCACTCGCGCTGCTCTCTGCTTCTGTGCTTGTTAGTTCATAGTCCTCCGACCGCCTCACATCCGTCAGGATCCGAATCTGCTCCTGCACAGTTTCTAGCAATATTTTCACTTCGTGTTGTTCTGCTATAAGACAATTACTGACTGGGGAACTCACGTTGACAAGTTCAGCTGAATAGGAGTTTTTGCACCATTTGATGCCTGTTACTTCAGAAATATTTTGCATTTGCATGCAGGCTTCATCCAAGCCCACGGACGGGATGATGGGAACGGAGTTGGCCCTTGAAGATGAATAGCCGACCAAGTCCTTCTGATCCACATTATTAAAATAAGGGGTTGTCTCTCTTGAAGGCAGTTGCATATTTATTGAAGTATTCTGAGGAATTTTTAAACCACTGGATGAACACCTGAAAAGAGTAAAAAAAAAAAAAAAAGGTTTTTTTGTACATCAAGCAGTCAGATGCAACTGGAAGCAGGAACGCTGTATGAGATTCAGTGAACTGTGCTGGAAGATTCATGTCATTTTTCCCTCACACTGGGAGCACTTGGTAATAGTCTGGCCCCGGGGAAACATCGCACGCTGGAGATCTGGTTTGGATTCTCAGATCTGCCAGTAGCAAACTACTGCTTTTCCCTCAGCAGTCTCATTTTGCCCACCAGTATATGAGAAGCATGACATTTCCTTTTAAAAATATTTCAGGAGTTTTACAATGTATTATTAATTTTCTTTGAAATGAAATTTGGAATTGAATTCCTACTTTCCTAAGTGGGGAAAGGGACTGGTGCTTTCAACATCAGAACTCTCAATGTCAAATGGATATTTTAGGAAAACACTTAAGAAAGGTTCAGGAAAAAAGAACTTTAAACATGGTTGTGTCGTCTTTGTTTACATAGAAATGATTGTTTGTGCTCCCTTCAAGCAAGCAGCTGATTGCAGTGTACCTCTGAAAAACATGTCTTTTTTTTTTTTCCAATAGTCCATACTGCTAATGCTGACCCAATTTGGTTTTTTTAGCTCTCATCCAGATAACGGAGCTAATATATTGGGCTTGAGAAAATGTCTGTGTTTTCCTGACTTTGTAATCTTGTCTTTCAAAAAAAAAATCCTTTATCGTCCATTAATACATATCATAGCATGATTCTTTTTATTGTGAAGCAACTTTGGTGAATTTTTATCAACATTTCCATTTTTTTTTTCCAAAGCCAAATTCATTTTTCTGATCAGAAAGTGTTTTTGTTTACAGGAAATACTTAAAAAAACAGAAATGGAAAAAATATTAACTACAAAATAAAGGAAACAATGACCAAAAAAAAAAAAAAAAAAAAAAAAAATCACAAATGTTTCCCATCTGAGAAGTAGTATTACTAGAAATTTGGTGCTCTAAGAGTTACTATATCTATTAGTTCTGATTGGCAGGGACCACAGACATCACCTTAGTAGCAGAAGATACTTTCTTTCTAATCAGCTTTGAGATCATATCACTGTTTAACAAAGCAAGCTACTATGTTTTATCCAGGAGTGAGGAAAGTAACACTTAGAACTGGTGGGGAAGCAGGTGCTTTGAGCTTTGACTTGAAGGATGTTTTTCTGAAAGCTGCTAAGCCTACTGGATATCCACTTAGGGATCTCCTTCTACTCCTATGTGCCTTGCTGCTTTTTGGCATTAGCAGAAAGAGAACTAAGGAAAAGAAAGTGAATTGCATGGAACAGCCATAGTTCAGTATTAGCACACAACGCTAATTAACTGGAAAGGCTTCCTTTGGGTCTATCCTCCTGGTGAGCTGTCAGACAGGAGAGACAAGAGGAGGTATCTTTAGGCTCATTTTCAACAAAGCACCACTGACTTGTAATTAACTCATCTACAGCGGCACCGTGTTTGTACAACTGCTTGACACATTAACCCCTACACACGTGCACATGCAATTCTGTGCAGCCCCTGTACAAAAACTCTCCAGGCATCCCTAAAAGACCAGAAAAAGCAGCTGGGAGCTCTGCAATAAGGAGGAGGTGGTGTGATTTTTGCTGCTCTCTGATGGAAAGAGATACTGCTTTGGGAAGTAGGACCCAGGGGACTCATAGAGCAAGCGGGGTTTTTTTTTTTTGGATACGTGCTAGAACTTCTTGTACATGCTATACAGCTGCATTTATGTTTTACATCTGAGTCAGCTGGGAACCCAGCTTTTGGTTAATTACATTTGCACTACACTTACACACAGTTGTAGCCATTTTATGGAGGGGCTTTTTAGAACAGTTTTCAAGACTCAGTATGAATGAAATACTGATTAGGGATGGCATTCCCAAGGGAGGACATTTAAAAAAAAAAAAAATGAAAACAAAACAGTGCAGACCTTTGGGTTGTGCCCATTCTTGTTTCCTTTGCTTATTATATAATTGTTCAAACGACTATAGCTGGAGAGATCGCATCAGTTGCATTATTCCCTTTTTTGGTAATTCAGGCCCTAAATATATTCTGGGCTGCACCCTGAAAACAAAGGGAGTGAATGTTTTTAATGATTTTCACATGCAATGGATGTATTATATGGATGATATATAAGCAAAACCAAGAAAAGACTGAATTAAAATGAGTTTGGTGAGAAAACAGTAGCATTTGCCAATTCCATAATAGAGATTCAATTATTCTTGGTATTTTGAAAACTATTTGCCAGTAACAGTAACAGGTAATGCAACGCCTGGCATACCTCCATAGTATTTGTTGAAGTACAGGTAGAGACACCAACTTCATGCCAGAATTACACGTTTCTGCCCTATGCTCAGAGGGCTTTGAAAGGTTGAAATAACGCACGTACAATATGTGCAATAGACAAGGTATTAAACTAGCAGAGATATTAAATCTAAACCGTGTGAGACTCAGCTTTTGGTTAATTACAAACTGATCCATGCTTCTACTTGTGACACCAGACTGCTGCTGTTTTCAATAGACTGAGAATTAGACCTATAATTGAAGAATCTTAATTACATTTTTCTATAATTAGCTTTCCCACAACTATCGTTCCTCCTAAGAAAGGTATCTGGTTTTTGTATGTGAAAAAAGATTTTGTCTGAATAAATTCACTCATGGGCATGTATTTCAACGTGGCGTTCTCTCTTGACCCTCTTCCTAAAAACAAGCAAAAAAAGAAACTCAAACACTTAAAAATATGCAACAGTTAGGTTATAATCATACAGTATTTAAGAGTCTAAATAAAAGAATGAAACTGAAAGGGGCCAGATTTTACTGCCCCCCTAAAATCGGTATTTCAGACAGGGAGGAGGGATCAGAACTTAAAATATAAACTGGTTTTTATTTGGCACAGTAACAATAGCTTTGCTATAAGCCCTGTTGCCACACGTGTTCCACATACAAGCCTGACACCAAGGTCCATTAAGATGAATGGGAGTCATTCCAGTGGCTTTACCAGGCTTTGGTTCAGCCTCGTAAGCACCTATCTATACCTACAAATACACACCCCATTTTCTACTTGTAGGTATGAATCTTGGCTACTTAAAACACAACTAGATACGTATATGCACACATTCACAGGCTATAAGGCACTGCTTGTAATGTTTCATACCGTGGAACGCAGCTGTCACTGAAAGGATGTGATCTAACCACTGCCCACTTAACTGCCTGTGAACTCGTGACACCCTCAAGGGACTTGAATCAGTCTCTGAGATGTGACTGGCATAGGGGGGAGGGTGTGTTTGCTTTCTTTAAGCTCCTCCTTTCAAGCAGATTTTTCATCTCTTTCAAGAAGCATACTGATTAAGTAACTGGTCCTAGCTGTATTTGACTCCAAAGCTGCAAATATTAGATCCTGTTGCAAACAACAAGATCTGGTGGTGCTCAAATGCAGTAAAAGCTTTCTTCTCAATGTGGGATGGGAAGAGGAGCACTTTTACAAGACTAGACAAAAACTAATCAGGCAAATTAGCCTCTTTGCTATCCAATACAAAATCTGATCAAACTTCTGCCTGAGCTGCTGATGGAACTTCAGAAGGGTGACAGAACTAGGGAGATAAACCGCTTTGATTTGTGCATCCTTACAGGAAAAGATGGAGGGGGAAAAGGGAGGAGAAAGGAAGGAGTTTTAACTTCTGCAGGGGACATTTTGGCTGGAAATCTAATGAGAATACCAACACTGAATCTAACTGGTAAAACAGATGGTAAAAAGCCATCTGATGTTGGGGAAACCTCTTCCTAAGTTAGAAGAATTCAACATAAAGTTGAATTAGTAAATTAGTTTTTACTTTTGTTCAGAGATAAGAAGTGTACTTAGATATTGAAGAGATTATTACTGATCAATTCATTCACACAAAATAACTTGCCAAGAGTTTTGGGACGATCTTGAAAGACTTATTTTCATAAAAGTCATCATTGGTAAAACACTGCAATAATTACTTTTGGTTTCAGGCTTAACATTGACTGACATTTTAAAAATTCATTTCCATGGGTACCAGTTGAAGACTTCTGGTATCGTATTTGTGGGACACACAGACTGCTCTGACTCCTTGTCACAACACCACCTGTTGATGCACTCAGAGGACTCCTTCAGAGAAAGGTCTACTGTTAGAGTAGGTATTAGGAAGGGCTAACTCTCCAGACATTCCAAGCACACAAAATATAGATGAAGTGCTTTCATGGATTGAGGCCAGAAGAGGTCACAGTCTGGTCCAAATATCAACCTTTTGCAGAACTGCAAAATTAAAGTAGAGGCCCATTCCAGATGATACGTGTAGAATCACACTGATTTCCTAGGGAAGCATAAATACAAGTATCCCCAAGGCAGCTTTGCTGTTTTCTATTTCACTTCTCAGCCTAGGCAGAGGTTGCAGCACTCTCCAGAGACTGTGTTACAAGCCACAGCTATTAAAGAGGTAAGGCTGTTTGAATCCAACCCTTCCTGAAAGGGGCAGGGCTGAGTCTCAATTTTCCTAAGGAATTATACAGACTTTATCATACAAATAAGAAATAATATATTTACTGCAAGAAGCAATAAACAAGTTATTCCCCAGAAGCAGCAAACAGTAACAATGAAAGAAGTACAGACAAATTTGTACTTTTGAAAAGAAGTCGCTAGACACCCAGTCCTTTTGCCACTTTGCTTTCTCCCTTCACAGGCTAAGCCCTGCTCTTGGTCTGTCTTTAGATTCAGCTACAAAACTTTTAGTGAGCCAAGCTCCCCTCTCCCAGAGTACCCCACCCTGGGCAGGTTGGAAAGCATGATGAGGGAGGGGCAGGGGTAAACGTGTGCTGTTACCACGCTTAGTCACTTGTGGCTGTCATCTCCTAGGGCAGAGTGGAGAGTGGTAATAGCTCCTTTCTTCCCTATGGAAAATCAAACACATTAAGCATCCTCAGTTCTGCACTTTATAAAGCCAATTCCGGTACAAAAACCGTACAGCTGCTGTCTCACAGTGGAATTGTTCACTGCCCTTAGCTGTGACTTACATGTGTCCAGTGGAAACTGGTGTTGTTTTAGTCCATTCCAGATATCACTCCTAGTTTTACATATAATATGTTTGTGTATATTTTGGAAAGTCTTAGGAAATCTATAGGGATATGTAAATATTTTGCAAAATACCTCAGTAATTGCAAGAGACTTCAAAGGCAGCTGCTGGCACTCAGGAGCGCTTCTGAAATTCAGACCCTAAGTACAGCTGGAACTTACATTCAGTATTCTAATAAGCTGAATTAAAAAAGGAAAAATATTGGATTCTTTGTGCATTTTCAAAGACAAACCTGTGCAAAGCGATCAAGTCTTCAGTCTACAGCAAGCACACTTTGCAATGTACATTGATTTATTTTAAAAACCATGAAAGTTGGACTTCTGAATTATTTTCTCTTATTTTTCCAGCGCTAATGGAAGAAAACAATGCTATGCAAAAGTTACTAGAACACCATGGCACCAGTAGGAAAAACCATCAGTTATCTAGAGTAACACTGCCAGTCACTTACAGTTCATTCTAGTCACTCATTCTTTGAAAGGCTTAAAAGGAGCAGCCAGCCAAATAAAATCTTATTACCTTCGAAGAGCCATTACGCTGAAAACATTCTTCTGCTTTCAGTGCTATAAACCCTGGATCCACAGTACACTACAACAAAGTTGGAAGGACTGTAATGGCAAAGCATATTAACCACAAAACAGCAGCCACTCACAAACAGGGTCACTTCAGTTCTGTTATTACTTACCCGTGACAAGGTATTGTGTCCTGGTCTGTGATCCTTGACTCTTCTAGCTGTTGATATGCTGGTCCTGTAATTCCATTGAACCTACCCCGTGGTAAGGGAGGAGTCCTCCGAAAGGCATTTCTATGTAGCATCCCACTTTTTTGGCCTGGGCTGCAGCATGAAGAGAGACTTCTAGGAACAACACCAAGAGTACAGTAAAAATTATCACACCAAAAGTGTAAACTTGTGCGAAGTAAAAACTCAGGATTAATAACACATGGATTACTGTTTTATAAACCTTGCTGTGGCGGTCTATGATGTCAGGAGAAATTCTCTATGGAAATATAATACTATAATCCATAGTTAGCTGCTGTTTATGCCATATTTAATACATCACCTCTCTCCTAGGCATGGAAATAATTGCCTGGTATATTAAATGTTTTCTTGTACTTGATGAGAGATGCTTCTTTCTTTCCATGCTGCATACCATAATCCTGCTACAGAGAGTTGAGTCCTCAGGCAGGATAAACAGACAGCACAGTTCCATCATACCTACAGCTGAGGTCAAAATCAGATTGAAAGCCCATGATAGCATCTATCAGCCTACGAGGTGCTGCTCCCTGATACAACAACATGAAATTGGGGGGGGTGTAAATAGGGGATATAAGAGAAACTTAGGAACTGCAGCTTGAAGAAACCATCTACGACATGAATTTTCTCCTTGTTGAGCAAGATTTCTTTTCTATGCTTTTTTATTCTTGTTTTATACACAGATTGTTTTCTGTTTGTATACATTGATAAGTACCTTGTTGTTTCTTTATGTGATGTAATACAAACTTGAATATGATAAAACCAAGCAATAGTTTTCCACTTATTTCTAGAAAATTGCTTTTGTAAACATTTTTTGTAGTGTTTTGTAAGGAGAATTGATTTTTTTCATTTCATGCAGGAATTAAAAGGTATCTAGAATCCATAGTTTTGGTATATTAACTATAAATTCTGCTGTTGTTAATACAAAAATAAGGGAACAGAAAATTCTGGCAAGACATAACCTACTTCTACTGTTAAGAGGTCACAATACTGCACGGTGTGACTGGCTATTCATTTTCCAGCTACTCCTATTTATCTTGACTTCTCCTGGGTCTCAGAAATGCACATGTATTACCTAATATTCTGTCACATCCTAAATGATATTTTAGTATAGGTTTTGTAGATCCATTTTAAGAGGTCTTACTTTTGGTTATGTGAATAATTTCAACTTCTGATACAATTCATCCATGCGAAAGACTCTTGCTAAGTTTGCTTCCCTTTCCCTATTATACTGTGACTTAAAAGCAATCTGCATTTTATACCTAGTGGGAACTTTATTTATAGTTAGGGCCACATCTACTCCCATAGCAATTCTTGCTTGCACCAAGTATCTTGGGCAAATTTTCTTGGCGTGTACATTTCCATTAAACCCAAACTTTTCTCCCCAAAGTCAAACTGTAAGAAATAAATTCAACAGTCGCTATCCCACTGCTCAGGCTAGTAGTGTTTCATCATGGTCTCTGCTCTGTTCTCTTCCACACTTTACTTTCCTGGTGCTTTTTAATTGCAAAGATCAATAACCCACAGCAATAGCACTCCCTCAAGGATCCTCAAGGCTTCCTTAAATAGATTTTTTCCTTAGCTATTAAGGAGGTTGCAAAAAAACCCCCTGTTCTAAAAAAACTGAAGCCTTTCAATTTTGAAGGCTGAGTTCAAGTTGTGAATCACAGTTCATATTCTGTAAAGTTAACACTACCACATCACAAAACAATTGACAATTTCCGCTCAGAACGCTCGGATTATTATAGCAGGGGATCTTAAAAGATGCAGCTGAATGAATAATTTGTGATGGATAATGAATTTCAGAGTTTATCGACTGCAGTATATTCATCAATGTACTACAAAAGTCAACAGACTGATGAACTAGAAAGGCATAGTTTAGTTCTGTTGGGTTTGATGCCCTTGCACATCTTCCTTGTCGGATGAAAGCCCATGGTCTCCCATCTAATAAAATGCACAAGGAAATTCATAAAAGCTCTGTGTTTGTAAGAATTAATGACTCTCGTTTAATTAATAATTAATAACACATTTAATTAATAATTCATAACACATACAAGTATACCTGAGATGATTAGGATAAACTGCACCAAAGGTCCATATAAATGACCTCTCAACTTGCACTGAAGCTCTCATTGCTATGTCTAACACGATGGGGGCTACGGGCTGCTAAAGGTGCATGGGCTGGTTAGACTGGCACCTGCCAACATTGTCCTGAACTCACAGCTGCTCCAGCACCAACAGATCTTAAGCATCCGAAGAGTTGCTCATGGGAGGTTCTTATGCTTTCAACACTTGTGATGGAAAAAAAAGGAGGGGAAAATAGAAAAAAAAATCACTAAGAAGGACCAGGACAGACAGGGCAGCTGCAAGATAACACTCATTTCTTGAAGTGCCAAAGACAAGATAGCAACAATTTTTGTTAAAAGCTCTATGAAACATAGTAAATATATTATTTATATATATAATATATATATAATGGACTCCAGCATAATAAAGTTTATACTTTCCCACGAAACTACTATAAATGTCAGCATACCCTTCCTCCAAAAATGCTTAAACAGTCCCTCTCAGGCTTCTGCTCTATTGCTGATGTGAAGTGTTTCTCTTTCTGAGGCAAACAGTACTTTTCGGGTTTCTTTAAGGGTATTTTTCTCCATTATGCACCATTACAGGTTCTTCATCTTTGTATTCCAGTCTAACTGGGTAAAAGAAACCAGCCCATGTAACTAAGGTGCTCAATAAAACAGGCCAGTAAGGAAATCTGTAGCAGGTATGCCTTTAAAATCTATTGCTCAATTACACCAGAATAACAAAAAATCAGAATATGCTTGACCCGGTTGACAAGGAATGTATAAACTAAGGAGAAATACAGTTCTGATGAATTAATGGTTTGAAAGAAGTAGTTCCACCATCTCTAAAGTTAATTAAGACCTTGGGATTCAGTGTTGCAAATTGGTTTGGGTTTTTTTTTTTTGTGAAAATTTTCTTTAGGTTGAATAATTGAGTAGAAAAAGTCTGTCTCAGCAGGTGGAATACTCTCTTCTCAAGGCACATCCTCAACTCCCTAGTGCAGTTAACTGTGTTCATGGAAAAAGAGAAGAATTACAGTAAATGTACAGGAACTCTGGGAATCCTCCTGTACTACTTTTTAGTTCATTACTAAACAGAATTGATTATACATCACATTATGAAGACATTCAGAAGTAATTTTGTCAACAGCAACATGAAGAGCATTAACAAGAGGACAACAAATTATTAAAACTTTAGATGGGATCCCAAATCCTTCCCTTTTTTAATAAGCCCAAGGGAGCTACAGAAATAGTGCTGAGAACCATGGTTGTGTGTATATCCCTTTTACTTATTCTTCCCCCTTTTTTTCATGATTGTAATTCATTAAAAGAAAGATGCAAAATTGAGGGATGAAGGAAAGTTCTAAAACTGAGTTGCAAATACTCTGGGTCTGTACCTGCAAAAAATACACAGAGAGGCATACTAAATTACATTCTATATTAGCTACTGATCACAAGATGCAAACGCTAGTGTTAAAGACATGGCTTTAGTCCTTGCAAGATAAAAATAGTAAATACATACCCCAAAGACAGAGCTAGCTGCCAGATAGACAGTATCTCCTGATGTTCCCTAGAAGCCACATTTTTAGGCTAAGTTTGACAATTTGTTGCTAACATTTGTCCAGACCAATTATTCAGACTTCCAATCAATTTTCAGGTTCAATAAAAAGGATCTGATATATATATATATATAAAAGAATGTCTCAATAAATACCATGGAACAATAACAATGCTGTATCACAAAGCCCTTTTGTCAGTCTACAAGAACAAGACAGCACACAGGGAGCGCATCTCTGTTGGAACCTGTGTTATAGATGGCTCCCCAAAGGTAGAAAGTCAGCATAATGTTTGGAATTTCAACAAAGCTGTATGTGATTAAAAGAATACTAAAATTGTAAGATTATTATGCCCAAAAAAAATTAAAAAGGCATTGCCATAAGAGAATTGAACTTAATAGTTTTATTCTTTTTTTTTTCTTTATAGCATCCTGTATCCCAAGCATTTAAACACCACTTGCCTGTATTTTTGTCTAGGAAAACATCTCATCTACAATGGCACGATTTGTTTCCTAGCTTGTGTTTATGAACTGTTGCACACTGTCAGGTTCTCAGCCCAGGTGATGGAGTGGGACTGTAGCCTGCTGTTTGCAAAACTCTTTTCTCCCTTCACATATATAGGAGAAGCTCTCCAACAGCAGCCTATACCTACAAATCTACCCTTGATTTCTGCAATAGAAGCTTTGTTGCTTCCATTATATATTCGTGTATCCAGGAATAGCATGTACTGGGGATGACTGAGAACTCTGCAACTCTCCATAAATCCTTCTACACTACCTGTATCATCTGGTCACCATCCTGGTTCCACCAGCCAGAGGCATACAATAGGAAAAGGAAACAGAGCATTCAACGATACCTCAGTGGCACTGAGTTTGATCATCTGCCATAACTTCATCATATACTTCCTGTAAAGCACTGATCAACCTCTACCCTAAAACTACAGTGATATCCAGGCTACTGCTCCAGAAAGTTGTTCTATATTGAAAACTTCAGGGCTTCTTTTCAGTTTAAAATTATTTCTGATGAGTATATGTCTATTTGCCATATGTGCCACCATACTCCTTCATTTGAAATAGGTCTTCTCATTATGCTTTCTTTGATGTATTGATAAGCCACAGTCATATCCTCTTTTCAGTCTTCTGAAGACTGAAACAAGACAGACTCTCTAATGCTTTCGATAAAACACAGATTGGTCATTCCTTCTATTAGGTCATGAATGCAATTTGAGTCCATAGTAGTCAGGAGGCCATTTCAATCAGGTGAGATGACAGCGTATCCTCACGCTATATTCAAATGAAGTGATGTGTCTCATGAAGTGGCTTTAATGTTTCTTTCTGATGGAAATGTCTTGATTAATACTTCCTCTCATCCTATTTATTTTTTGCACAGCTGCATCGCTTTGTGACTTGGTTATCCTTTGACCAAGTTATCCTTTGACCTTGGCTATCCTTTGACCAACCGAAACTTTTCTTCCTCATTTATTTCTTAAATTTTGTTGTAAGCTCCCAAATGCTTTACCTTGTATTTAGTACTGCCAAACTTCAATCCATCTGTTAGGTCACTATCTAAAGTTATACAGTTAATTATTCATATCTAGAGTCTTATCTTTACTGTAACTACTTTTTTCAGTACGTTCCAACTTTTTTGTGCCAAAGTCACGCACAAAAGCATTCAAGAAAATTTGTCCCCAGTGCTGACAAATTCTTTGAGAGCTACATTAGTGCTGAATGTCTTCAGCCCAGCATTTACTTTTTCAATGTAACTCCTTATTAACTCCCTTTTAACCACCTCTATCTATCTGCATTATAGTTCTGCCTCTCCCTGCTTTCTCCCATTAAAGGCATTTGACACAAGTGACAGCAAACATTGACCGAGGCTCAAATTCAAAGAAAGCTGTAAATGTAGTGTTGCAGAAATTGCTGCTGGTAGACATCATGACAATTTTTAACCCTTTTGATATCTACCCAAAGAAGCTGCTTCCCCCACATTTGTCCTAAAGCCTTGACTAGTCTAATTCAACATAACAGGTTTTCAGTTTCTTCAGTGAATTTTTCCTCTTCCTAAATATGACATTTGCTATTCCATCATCACATGGCACAGCTCCCATTTTGATAGCTTTTGCTACCAGATTTGAAATTTCATGAGCCAGACTTCTTTGATCAAGATTAACCAGACCATCTGGACTTGAGGGCTCTGATTTACTTCCACTTTGACTAGTGGAATAGTAATGTCTATTTCCATACATTTGATTCTATTCCCATTCTACCTTTGTCCTCAAATATCCTAACCAAAAAATTAAGTATATTAATTCAGGATTGCCCTGCTTTATGTATTATCTCTGTCACTCCATCAGCTCTGACTCTTCCTGTATAGTAGTCCTTTTCTTTACACAGCAAGAACTATTGATTACCATTCATTCTTAACTCTCAGTGATCCCTGGAAACGTTCACTTCAAGAACGACTTCTTGCCCTCTGTGGTACAGTTTCCCTACACTTCATTCCTTTTATGCATTCTTTTTTTAGCAATTTTCTCCAGAATGTCAGATTCCTTATACTTTCCCCCTTTTGGGCTTCTTCTGCCTTTACATTTTAGATGCTTTAGTTTATCAATACTGCTGGGGTGCATAAAGAACCTCGAGGGAGGTTCTCCTCCCCTTCTACTCTGCACTAGTGACACTACATCTGGAGTATTGTGTCCAGTTCTGGTCTATCCAGTTCAAGAGGGATGAGGAAATACTAGAGTGAAACCAATGCAGAGCTACGAAGATGATGAGAGGACTGGAACATCTCTCTTGTGAGGAAAGGTTGAGAGCCCTGGGGCTGTTTAGCCTGGAGAAGAGAAGACTGAGAGGGAATCTTATCAATGTTTACAAATCTCTGCAGGACGGGTGTCAAGTAGAAGGGGCCAGGCTCCTTTCAGTGGTGCCCTGGGATAGAACAAGGAGTAACGGCAGCAAGGGGAAACACAGAAAGTTCTACCTCAATATGAGGAAAAAATCCTTCACTGTGAGAGTGACAGAGCCTGGAACAGGCTGCCCAGAGAGGTTGTGGAGTCTCCTCTGGAGGCTCTCAAGACCCACCTGGCTCTGTTCCTCTGTGGTCTGCCCTGGGTGTTCCTGCTCTGGCAGGGGAGTTGGACTCAATGATCTCCAGAGGTCCCTTCCAACCCCTACCATTCTATGATACTATGATTACTTGCTATTTCAAAGTCAATAGCCTTATTTACAGAATAACTTTAACTTACTCTTTATTTTAATTTAAGCTGAATCAATTATATTGGGAGTATAAAGAGTAAAATGCTTACTAAAGAAAAAACAATTAAAAAAAAAAAGTTTTACCATGATTTTCATTGTGTTAAACATTCATTCATTAAAAATGCAAACAAATTATTTTAAATTTTAGAGTAAGTTTATCCTATTTTGGCATTTTTTTGTAAGATACCACAACTGCTCTAGGATGAAAGCCTCTGTGTATGGCTTTCATCATGGTACTCTATGAAATGAATCCCTCTAAAATCAATGATGAGTGAATCAACGAATGGAAGTCAGGATGACTAATTATCAAGAAAGGGTTCACAACTTAATCCCATAATTAACAAAACTCTAATTTGTTTCTATCGGAAATTAAGACAGTAAGGGTTTTCGTCTTACTAAAATCAACAGATAATCTGGGATGAATTCTTGGGCACATGGTATACTTTATGGAAGTTTACTGATTAAATGTTTTTGTTACTTTCCAGTTCTGACAGCACTGAGTTGTTTTACATATGCGAGCAGATGATGTAAAATTCTTTTACTGTAATAACAGTGCATAATACAGGCAAAATATTCTAGAAATAAGATTCAGTAGAGATGCAAATTTTTGTTTCAATTTCGGCAGTAATTCTTTGCTGAGGTGGTAGAGACAGAAAATTGCTATTCTTTATTTCTACGAGAGAAAAAACTAGGCAATCTCTGTCAGCCAAATTTCAGCAACCCTAAATGACCTTGGTAGTCTTACCGCCAGGACAAAATTGTATTGGTTTTAGGAAATGGAAACAGGTAGCTCCAGAATTTAAGAGATGATTGCCCATCATTAGAGCCCTTGAAAACGGCAGCAGAGAAAACAGGTCTGTATGTGGAACAAAATATTTCCATAGCAAGTGAAAATACAACAATATGTGTAACAACAGCCTAAAACAGAGAACCTGTAGAGCTGCCTTTTCCAGGCTCATGTCAGGTTTGAAATGGAATGAAGGGATGTCCAAGATGAAATGTAATCCACTAAAAAAAGGAGCTTTCCTCATTTGGCCATGCTTGTATTATTTAGAAGTATTCAGAAACTAAAGAAACAAAGTAAATTAGGAAGCCATCACAAGCTGCATAAATTAGAGACAGCCTCCTAAGTCTTAAATGTTGAAGTCTGTTGTATGTTTTCTAAAGCAAGGGCCTTGTATAATAAATCTTAAGTTATAAAACTACAAAAAGAATTCTTTATAAATTAATTCTTTATAAATTCATAACATATCGTACAACATTTCTGAAGCAAAGTCTCTTAGGATAGTCTGGTGCTTGACATCTGCAAGAAAGATGACTTGTTTTGTTTTTCTGGGAAAGAGAAATTTTGTGTGTGCAGGTGTTAAAATGAGCAATCTGGGATTCTGCATTAGTGGACTGTACATTCAGCGTGGCTTATTTTGTAATTTCCCTATGGGAAACAAGGAGCCTAGAGAGTCATTCAGCTTTTATTTTAAGTGACATTCATAAAGAGAAGAAATATTTTCAGTCTTTAATTTATTTCCACATTTTTAAGCTTAGGCAATGTCATGATACAGCACCTAAAAGATTTTAAACTTTGCTATTGCAATCACGTTCTTAAAGGGAAGGGAATATCACTGTGTTTGTTCTAAACTTCAGCTTTTGACTAAACAGAGACAAAATTCCCCACCCTGAACTTCTGTGGAAAGTATTCTAGGCAACAGTTCCATAGTTCATCTATCCTCAGTAAGACTATTAAGCATCTTTTGAAAGTCTCCGTGTAATAAGGAAGGAGCTGTAAGAAATGGATCTGACATGACAGTTGGCATTATTTTTTCATGTCAAATTAAAGGCTTAAGTAAGGTAAATGCAGATAGGACCCAAATATCCCTTCTTGGCTCATATGCTGCACTTTGGTATTTTAAGCCAATCAGGCATTCAAAAGAGAAGGAACATGCAGCTGACTTGGGGACTGCAATGAAAATGCACCAAGTACTACGGATGCTAGCTCACAGCCTCATGCAATCGCAGACTTTTTTGTTTAATGATTTTTGTAAATTATGCTTTTAAGAAATAAGGCTTCTCCTCCAGATTATCTATCTGAACTCCTTTTTCTCAGCCTTTTTTCTCTTTCTGTGTGCTGTGGACCAGACACCACCACTGTCATTCCACCAATACTATTGCTTATACCAGGCACGAGTTTGGTTTCTAGTCCCCTCATGAAGCATCTGGACTCTTTTTCATCCAAAAAGGCTACAAGCAGAATTCTAATCTAAATGCCATCCAGTGATGGGTGCCTTTCCTCTTTTCCTCCTTTTGGAAACAACCTTCTCAACTTTTTAGTTTTCAAAGGCTACCATGTGTTCACAAATAAGGCATTATTCAAGTATTACTTTAATTTAAAGAAACATCCATGAGAAAGGCTTGAAGTTTGCAGCGGTGTCTTTCTGCAGCAAATAAGTCATTAACTTCAGGAAGATTGATAAGGAAGGTCTTGATTTTAATGGTTTCTCAAACTACAGTTGTTTCATTCACTGGTCTGCCCCTACAGCTCGGACAGCATCTTTAAATGCCTCCTCTAGGAGTTTTACAAAACACAGGTAAAGTCAGAGAGCCTTTTCCATCTGCAGCTAAGAAAATGCTTGGGCATCTGTTTAATGAGTCAGCTGAAGCTTTGTTGGTACCATACCAATCAGCATCTCTCCTAGTCGCAGCACTAAGCAATCCTGCACAGACAGCGCCACATCCCTTGGCAGCCTGACAGATCTCCCATCAGACAGCTATTTGCTTACCTATGTTGCTTGATGGGCTGGCTTCCTCTGTCAGGAGACAAGGCCTCTGGGAATGATTGAGGGCCTGAAAAACTAGACTCCATAACTTTGTCCAGAATAGGCCCGGGATGCCTATCTGTTTTGGAATACTGTGGCACAGAGAAGAAAATTAATTAATACACAAAAGCCAACATACATTGTTGATGCTATTCAATCAGAATTCAAATTGGAGTAGGGTAAGAACTGCTCTAATGCATTTCTAAATTAAAATGAGGCATTGCAAGTAATACATTTACTCACTATTGTTTACATAGTGGAAAGTGCCAGTACTCATTATACCCATTACCTTCTCCGTTATCAAAATGCTGATGCCTGCATTAGTAGCAAAATTACTGACTGGTCTGCCCATAATGATAGGGAACACTGATCCCTTTGACTAAAAGCCTGCATTTGTGGCTCTCCACGTAGAGACTGAGATCAGGAAACACATCTCAGAGGACGGTCAGCACCTTCTTGGGTCCTTTAGTGATTTCAAACACCACTTTTATCAGCACGTGTAACTATGAAAAGCAAGCTGAACCAGCATTTTTATCATCAGAGAAGTAATAAAAATCTTTGAATCCTATCCATAGAGCCAGATATCCCTTCTGAACAAATCTGAAGCTTTTGACCTGGGAGTATCTGTCCTAGTAAGAGCAGTGTAAACCTAATTCTTCTCGTGACAGTTGGAGGTATAGGGCAGTCTCTGTGCTCATGGTGAGACACAAAGGTCTGCAAAGCAGATACTGGACATGAACAAGAACAGATTTTCTTCTTCTTGCTTTGTAATTCAACAGGAAAATCGGCAAAAATTGTGTCTCTGATCCTGAATGGAGCCAGAAAATCCAAGTATAAGAAAAACTGCATTTTGGCTTGGAAGACAAATCAATGTTGTTAGTGGTTACTGGACAATAACTCAGAAATACAAGAGGTTAAAGCACATTTCCACTCATATATGAAAAAATATAGCACTTTGTAGATTTTTTTACATTGCATTACAATGACTTGCACTAAAATGAGTTGGTCTGTTATTTTTTTAATCCAGTTCTTTCTGTATCGAGTTTGCATTTTCAGTACTAGACACCTAGCTACTCATGTTATCTTTACATTAAACTGGTATTCTGGAAGCTGTCACATGATTAACTATTTTAGCAAGAAATTACTACTGCTGCTACTACTACTATTACTGATTAAAAAAAAAATCACAGTGGTAAAAAATGCCATGCTATGATAAAATGCCATAAATATTAATGGAGAATATAGCAGGATTTCTTTCAAACTACAGTTCTTCACGATTATTTTGTTGTCTAACAAAAGACCGACAACTCCTTAAGCATACATAATTATCTTTTAATTCTCACTTATTCTTATCTACATTTCCCCAGACCTCAGCAAAATCAAAAAGGAAAGTCATGCAAGATTACTCTCTTTTAAAAAATGGGTCACATGCAATTTTAGTCCATCTACTCAGACTACCCGTTTGTACAGACATAATAAAAGCTCTTCAAATTTTTCTCCAGTGCTCTTCTGCCTCTTCCTGTTCTGTGAAATACCCACAGAAACAGAGCCAAAAATCACAGCTTAGGGGCTTCTGAAGGAAAAGCAATGAGAGTGACAATACGCAAAATGTTGCCGCATGCATGAAGGAGACACAACTGAAATAAGAAGAAGAAACATATTCCACTCTTATTTCTTTCAGTTACCACGATCTTAGTTGTCACTTATAAATGTAGTACATAAAATATTCAGACAGAAGTACGATTGCTAAGGTACTCATGGCTATGAAGTTTTTAAACTTTAATAGTTATCCTGCCAACTGCAGAAATGAAACTGTCTTTGATTTCTGACCTGAATAAATCAATTTGAGCTACGTAAAGAATGCGTTGTTAGCACCGGGAAGCTCTTTCTGTCCTTTGTAGTGTTTGTTCATGATACTGAATTGAAGGTTCAAATGCCTTATAAGACCACGGGTACGAAGTGAATCATGAAGGATAGTCAGAGATACGCTGCACCTTTTGCTACACCGGTGGTTAATGGGAATGTCAGCTGGAGCAATGGTCGAGTCATTTTTTCCTCATCACAACTGAGGAAAACGAGGACCCCCAGAAGCTGTTCTGATGCTTAGCAGCAAACTATACTGAAGGTGCAACACCCAGCACCACCCAGACACACCCTGCAAAGGATATTTTCTCCCTTGAACTGAACATTGATGTCATTTTCATAGATGCCACTTACCAATTACCATATCAGCCATAACGTTCATTATCAATGAGACAGTGAATCACTATTTAAATTGAGGGTGTGGGTATATGGAGAACTTGAACAATGTCGATGAGTTTATTTGGATGTATCACATTATTCTTACATTTTTAATAGGTTTAAACACAGTTGGGTTTATTCTCCTTTGGCTAAACCGTAAGTGCCACATCCCTTCTCTGAGATCTTCTCTGGAGAAAAATATCTTCAGATTTCAGCAGTATCAGTTGGTGCCCCCAGAAGTACAGGAAAGGATGACTGCCCCATGCATATTCCAGCAGAGCCCATCCCACTCCTTCCACAGCCCAGTTCTCACCTCTTGTGAGCTGCTGAATACTCAGCCAGGATGGAGAATGAGCTGTGAAACACTTTCAAAGGACTGTTCCAGTAGGTTGAAAGCTTCACTGAAAGCTTATCTGTACTACTTAGGGTTCTTTTTATTGTCTTCTTCCTTAATTATTTGTGCTTGTTTGAGCAATTACTGAGAAACACTGATGCATATGGCTAAATAAATTAAAGAATAATGATAGTATTTAAAAATAAGCCATTTGGCAAATTTTCAATTTTTCACAGTTTCATGGATTTCATGAACAATTACTCAGCTCTTTTGATAATAAATTCTACCCCCCATTAGTTAATGTTAGATGAATCTGGAAAGGCAGCCTGGGCCAGGAGACAATAAATCAGCCTCTGCCACTGTACAACTGTGAGGGCACAATTCCCCTGCTCCATGCTTTGTATACTTTATTCTGAAACGGAGGATCCACGAATAACAAATGCCACTCAAGTGGTACAGAATAGCTTGACACTTCTGTCCTAGTATTAATCAAAACAAAACATCCATCCGTCCTGCGGGCTTTTCTTAGTTCTTCCTCCTCAATGATTTTCCCCAAATAGTAACAATAAAAAGTCCAGAAACTATGTGACATTGAAAGAGAGGTGATGTGGGGATCCCACTTAAAAAGGACTAAAGCAGAGGGGTTAGCTTTAAATTTATTTGCATTCAGAGAGGGTACCTCAAGGAGGGAAAGAGACAGTGCTTTTTTTTTCTCGGATGGGGTGTCCTTGCACCAAAGCCCATCAGGTGGTACAGTTAATGTCCTTACAGCCCTTCCCATATGCTCTGTATGTATTGTTGCCAACACTGGCTCAAGAGAGAGGCAAGTAAATTCAAGTTTGTCTATCCTGGCAGTGGTCATGCGATACAGAAATGGGACATTTGCTCTTGATCTTAGCTGGTAAATCACATCATAACTCGGGCAAAATCACACAGGAATCTATTAAAAGATTTAAGTATATCTGTTGCTCGACATATATTAGTTGCCTTTCTATCCCAGTAACTGAAAAGGAATTTATTGTCTGCTACTAGCAACAAAAGACAACAAGGCACAAAAAGAGCATTTTTCACCCCTCACTGTAAGAATATTGGAAATATAGGAGCTAGTGCTTGCAAGCTAGGAGAAACAAGTGTAGTGAAAAGTGAAACCACATACTACAGCATGAAAAGCATATTAACCACCTCAGAGGAAAAGTGATGGGGAATTAATAGATCTGCTTGGTACCATGGGAGAAGGTATTAAAATCCACAAAGGTGAAAAAGGCCACTTCAAACAACCATGACAGCTCTCAGAATCACTACACAGGCTTCAGCTGCTTTCATTTATTTATTTATTTATTTATTAATTGCATGACGTATTTGTCAAGTTATGAAAATTTAAAGAAATCCTCTAGTCAAGGTGGGAAAAGACCTAGAGATCAGGAGCAGAACTGAAACCTATAAAGACTGGTGCCACAACACCTCCGCTCATCCCTTCCACGGTGTATGAGGGGACACAGAGAACTTGTCTTTCTAAGAAGGGCAGCTGAGAATGACAATTTACTTCCTTTTGCCTATGAGGACACTGAATCATTTGCTGCAGTCTTGTGGAACATATTTGTTAGATATCTCTTGAAGATAATGTAATCTTTTTGGGAAGGAGTACATAATACTCAGGAGTCCCAAGCTGCATGCATCAGGTGAAATAAATCTGAATCTCCTGTGTACCTCAAAGATCCTGCCTTAAATCCTGGCACATAAATCTCTTCTTGACTAAAGAATTATAGTGAGCTAACCAATCTAAATCCAAGATGCTAGAAAACCCAGTAAGAAATTCTGTTGCTGCCAGAATATTTGGGAAAAGCAGTGGACTTGAAGGAGATTCAGGAGACGTACTAGGAGCTACATTCAAACATTTATGAATCCTGCTTACGCTATAAACTGGTTTTCATCTCATTTGTATCCCTAACAAAATAATGGAATCAATACTGGGAAAAATAGACTTGGCATGGGTGAACACAGTTACCAGCAGCAGGAGTTCAGAGACAGTACAGCTGTCCTGACAAAATCTAACCTTTTTTTGGTTTGTTTTTTTTTTTGTTTGTTTTTTTTTTAAACTTTACAGAATCACAACAGAGCAGAGGAAGAAAGTGGGGGAGATGTAATGCATTTGAGTGTGGGAAGGAAAAGCATACATTACTTCAAAATACTGTCAGTGCAAACAGAAAGTTTTAATCCCTGCAAAATAGCAAATGACATGGAAGAATAACTTAAATACCTAACTCTCCCTTTGTTCTTCCTCAGCCTGGGGGCTTGCCAAGGGAGTTGCTGGGATGTGGCCATTCTTCCTCACTTCTATTTACCCCACTGATCAGAGAGGGCAAAAACCCCCAAAGAGAGTAACTTCTTAAAGGAAGGGACTTCTAAAAAGCCTACATTCTTCAGTTGGCCAGCCCAGGTTGGTTTTTTTTTTTCTGAATGTTCTGTTGCTTAACTTGAACATCGCCATCTGAAAGAGCAATCCTGCCACAGGGATGTTTAATGAACTTGGGGGAATGTTCAACACTTCAAATCCATTTCTTAAACGCTGTCTTTTGAAATAAGGATTGCTGCAAGGTATCCCATAGTCTAGGATGCAGCAGGAGAATTCTCAGTGTTTTAAAAGGAAACATTCAGAGCTTTTAACCTTGTGTATGGTTCTCATAATCTGTAAAGAAGCTATAACTTGCACAGAGGCAGGATATGATGGGGACTAAGGTCTGAATTCCTCTTCTTTCTGCAGTAATGCAAATAGCTGCAACTGTAACGAGTTAGGATAGAATAAAATGCAAATTTGTCATTAGTTTTTAATACTTGGTTCAAAAATAAAATGTGTGGTTTTTCTGTTAACAGCAAGTTTGATACATTCACATGGCTTCTCTTAATAATAATAATAAAAAAAAGATTCTAAATTGGCTTTGGAAAGAAGTAACAAAATAGATTATTCTTTTTTCCTCAAGACCAGTAAAAAGGGGAAAAAATGGAATGATGCAATCAAAGGTAAAAAGGGGGAAAAAAAAGCAATAATGATGAGCAAAAGTACTTCACTGAGATAGGTCAAATGCTTTACAGCCACAAACCACTTTGAAGCACTATCTGCTACATGCTGGGTCTTGGGAAACAAGCAAAACTTCTTTCTAGAGCAACACAGCAAGGGGAAAGATCCACGCATCCTTTATTAAATGTAACAATGCCCGAGTCAAAACGTGATGGTTGGAGGGCAATGTATGGAGGGTGCTATGGTGAGGGCACCAGGGTGAAGGGGGCATGGTGAGGTCCGTGCGTGAGGGCATCGTGGGGAGCGCAGTATGGTGAGGGCAGAATAGACATGGCTCTTTCAGAATAGATATTATTAGAATAGTCATCAAGAAGAAGGAACTTTATGCAACTGTTCTCAGTTCTACACTAACATCTGCTTCTCTGTAGAAGAAGAAAAAGCAGGATGAAAAACCCATGTAAGAGGAGCACTTGGAGTGGGAAAAGAAATGGCTTCCAGGATTACAGAAACCAAAACACCAGACTGGAGGACTGATCTCCAGAAAATAACCACCTTCACTTACTTAAGTTTCTTCACTGGCTCCTGGAAATGAAGAGAACTAAGATTTCTCCCCAAACCCATGGGGTAGGAGCTGCAGATGGGAATCACAGAGAGTTCACATCCAGGCAATGTCCAGCAGCACAGCTGCAGCAGGGAACAGTGGGAGCACTTTCCTCCCTGCACTGCTGCCTTCTCCTTTTCCTACCCAGCAGATATGCCCGGGGCAGATCTCTGGTCTCTGACGGGAGCCAAAAATACCATTTCCAAGTTCTTTTCTGCTGCCTTGCCCTACCCCCTGCCCTTTTTTCCCCTCCAATCTGCTAAGTTTTGTAAATATTTAATGAACTGCCTAAATGCATTCCTGCACTAAAATCTTGCTAACAATAGAAACCATTATTACCCTGCAATGTTACGCTACATCCTGTACAAGGTCATTCTGTTTTTCTTCCTTACTATATTTGCTCCTAAAGGGAAAATGCATTAATGGCAAGGAGAAAACAGCTGCCCGCAAGCAGCCACGAGAACAAGAAAACGGTGTGTTAATTATCAGTACTGATAATGCCAGTCTGAACAGCATTAGAAGCTGAAAAGCAAATTTGGATTGAAATAATAAATACTAATAATAATGGTTTTCAGTCCTTAATATCTGGAATTGACAAACTGCTACTTCAGCCATTATGGCTCTTGTTATGGTAAAAGACTTCAATAAACTTTGCTGATGTGCTTGTCAGCTGCTCTGAAGACACCAAGTATTTAGTTCATCATGATGGTGGGTTGACAAAATATTGCACTGAATTACAGTGAGAAAAAGGCAAAGAACATATTCTTCATGTTAACCAAGCCCTACTTTATATGTTAGGTCAAGAGGATCACAAAAGCTCTTTACAACTTTACCTCTAGTTGCCATCGTTACAATCCAACAACACTCCCAGTAGCTTTTTTTAGGGGTTAGAAGTAATGTATGACTGAACTAAAACTGAAAGAACAGCACAAGGTTCCCTAAGCTGTGATCGTGTCACATTAGTGGAGCTACCTTCCTTCTTGAAATCACATATTTTTCCTGAA
The DNA here is from genome assembly GCA_024605025.1 of Megaceryle maxima. Lineage (NCBI taxonomy): Eukaryota > Metazoa > Chordata > Aves > Coraciiformes > Cerylidae > Megaceryle > Megaceryle maxima. Next base: position 38,026 of record JANHGN010015878.1, read on the forward strand.
CCACAAAGCATATCATTACCACAGTAGTGCTCCTATAAAACAAAACTTCTAGTGACCACAAGCAATGCTCTGACAACTACTCTGACATAGCATGGAGGCTCTGCTTACTATCTATATTGCCTGAATGTAAACCAGAAGTTGAGAAGTGGCTAAGTGGGCTTGAGAGCTCACTTTTGCTAAACTCCCACTATTTTGATGGAATCTGTCAGATAAGGTAGTCAGTCCTACAAGCAAGGCTAAGATACAATGTTGTTTGAATGAGCTAAATATTTAGAAAGGCTTCAATCCATCTTGTATGATTTCCTATTCTATTACTACCAGGATCCTTCTCAGTTGTTCCAAAGACTTTGTCCAAGATAAGACATCACTAAATGAGTTATGACCATAAGGAAGCCTGCATCCAGGGCTAAACAAATCGGTTGTCTTCAAGTTCCTTATTTCAAATATGGTTTATGTATTTCAAGACCGTGAGAGAATAGTAACTTATGTATAACTATATCCAGAAAATGACTAACTAAATTCCACATTTAGTTTGAACAAACTAGTCTCTTTCTGGTATCAAAAAATCCCTTTAACTCAAGACACAGGAAAATGAGACCATCTGCACAGTCTTCTGTCAGTCACTAGTTTACATGTGTAAATTTAGTTCTGGATTTTGAATTTGCTCTGAATTAACTGTGATAAATCACTACATACATTTTTTTTTCATGCAGGTTCATTAATTACTGCAAGACTTGAAATCACCTAAGATCAAGGACCCTCACTTCACCTATAAACATTATGGATGAGCTAAGGTATTGCTGGAAACTATCACAGTAACTTCCACTGCCGGCTGCAGAGCTTGGGGCTCGGTGAGGTCTATTGCATGAACTAAATGTACCAGGATCCACTAAAATAACTTCAGAAAAAAAATCAAAATAAAATAAAAAAAATCCCTGCTTGGTGTTTTCCATTAACAGGCCCGATACAAAACATTTTATGAAAGAGGTGAGAATTCTTGTTCCCATTGCTCAGATGCTAACAGCAACGTGGCGATGTGCTGCCATCAGCAGCAGGAACTCAGCCAGGCTATTAAGTGTTGTAGCTGGCAGGATTACTTACATTTTGCAGCTGGACTCGGCTTTGTGCCATACACTCTGACTTTGCCATCATGCTGGAAGCATTTAGGCTGTAGGTTTTCCTATTCTGTGTTTCTTTCAGCTGTTCATGAATTTGCTTTGTTTGTTTCCTGCAGAGAGAAATAAAATTCACGTAAGAAAAAGCTAGTTTGCACTTCCACTATAGCCATGATATTTTTATAGCCATGGTTTCTTTTGTTCAAAACTTCACCGTATTAGATTAACCAGCTGAGCAAATTCACTAGTGTCTAATGCTTCCGTGCAGCGGTCATTTTTCTCTTGAGATAAAAAGAGCTCTTCCGTTTAAAATACCTTCTATTCTCAGATCACTGTAATAGCATGCTAGTTGTTTTAGTGCAGAATTTTCTAAGATCATCTATTATGTATTTAACAATAGCTTGCAAGTAGGCCTGAATATTAAAAAAGCATTTTGCTCTGATTGGGAACAAAGATTTTGGCAACTACTGCAGGCATTAGCCCCTGCTGGCTATAAAAAGTGTTGAAGAATCAAAGATTTCTGCTAGCTGATTAGCCTTGACCTATAACCCGGTATCTTATACAGACCAGATTTAGCTTACATGCTAAAACCTGGAAAAAAATACATCAGTACAGAATCTGAGGCTGTGTTTTTGACATACTATGCTATGATCCACCATATCAGAGCTAAGAATACCACTAGATTAATCACTTGCAATATTCAGGAGATAACGACACTATTAATAATGGCTTTGTGTTTCTGCCACACTCTATGGACAAACTGAGCTTTAAAGTTCTGTAGATGATTGAGGATATGAGGCAGCAAACTTTATTTTAAATATTTCTTTTATCTTCTGCAAGCAGACATCTCAGCTGGGCAGAAACTGTTAGCAAAATATATTTAAGGTCTTTTATCAGTCTCTATTCTTTTGATAAGCTACTCTGTCTGAGACTATCAGTTTTAAATGATCAAAAGAAATAACTCCACAATACTATTTTAATTCCTTCCTTCCCGCCTGCCTTCCTTTTTCTCCCCAAAAGGCTCTGGAAACCACCCAGCAAGGTCAAGGACTCGCCAGCAGCAGCAGCACTTCATTATGCCACCAACAGCTTTTAGACAGCAATTGGTGTGGAGCCAAATTTCAGAAGGAACTGAGTTCAGGGAAGTGTCAATAAGAAATAAAAGAAATACAGACATTCTATACTGAAATTCTTAGCAAAGAAGCTTCAGCAACATTCTGAAAAATTTCTGGTGATTTTACTGCTGAAGGCCTTGTGACATCATCAAGTTTGATAGCATCTTACTTGACCTGGGCCAATGAATTTGACACCAAATGAAGTATGAAAGTCATTTTAACTTCTTTCAGTGGAGTCTCTGTCCAGTGCAGCAAAATATAAGAGGAAAAGTGACTTACTTAAGTGGTCAAGAGGGGAAACTGTGAGAAAGGACAAGTTACCTCAATGCTGAATGAAAGCAGTGAGAATTATCACAGTTCAGATATTTGATTTTAATAATACAGTTCTTAATATATGGAATTTCCTCTGCCTTTGAGTCCCTTAGTTCTGATTCAGCATTGGACAATTTAAGCATTTACTTAAATTCAATAAGCTGTAAACACCTGCTTAGAAGTAGGTATTTCTTACATGTTGTTTCCTGAATGAAGGTCATAAAGTCTAATAAATCCTGAACTCTATAAGTGAAAGCATCACTTATGCTTTCTATTTACATCCTGTTTTGAAACAGCATGGTAAATGAAAAAGAATTCATTTTTGTGGTAAGCATGTTACAAATAGTGATGGCATGTTTTCAGTATAGATAGGAGCTCATAATTAGCAAGATTTATCAATACGGGTGGGTGAGGAAATAATCAGTCCAGCACAAAAGCTTATTAAACTTCTAAAACTCTGCCTTAGCCAAACCAACTTTTATAGGCACAGAATTGAGAAGGATTATAGTGTCAACTTCAATTAGTCAGTCGATTCTGAAACGTCTATTTTAAAACCTTTTTCTTTTGATACCTGCTCATTTTTGAAACCAATGAAATAGAAGGATTTAATTTGTAAAATATCAGAAATGAATTTACTGAGAGAAACAATCTATAATTTCCTTTATGATCATGAAACCTAATGTTAATATTAGGCTTTTACATATTCATTTTGCCAAACTATAGGATGCACAGTTCTAAAGCTAGAAGCTATTAATAATTCAAAGTCACTTATCAAATAATATATTTGTTTTATAACTTTTGTTTTCAAAACAAAGGGACCATATGTGTTCTCCTTTAGAAATACTCAGCAATAAGTGTTACTTCAGCAAGAAATAGTCACTAGTAATTTATAAAAGTCTAAGCCATAAAGAGCAGTCCATTACCATATTCTCCCTCTGTTGCTAACACTTACAGCACTTTCTTGATTATCCTAAAAGGAATAATCGGAAGGGCATGCTGTTTAATTCTAGTTCTAAACTACCTCAGATTTAATTTATTTTAAAGAAGAGTTTTTAACTTAATGATGCACAGGGAAGTACGTATTTCCAGCAGCAGGTATTACACAATTGTCAGGCTAAGAAAGTCAGGGTCAGTGTCTTCATGGAACTTTCTTCTTAACGGGTGCATCATTCAGAGTTTCTGTAGCTTCTAGCAGCATTTTAACTTTTTGATACATCAAATTAAACCCAAGGATTGTCCCTGATGTAAGAGGACTGGGTAACTATTAAGCGTGATCCAAGATACATCTGCCTCATGAAGAAGCTCCTAAAAAGCTGTTGACTAAAAGCTAGCATACGCTAAGGGTTGAAGCACTTTACATTTGTTGGGTTTTTACACCCTTGAGACACTGGCCAATGCCACAGTTACAGTACTGGTTTATATGGTCTCTCTGAAACCCAATCTAGACACTTTTATTTACTTTTTGGACAGTTTGCCAGCTGCAGCCACAGTCAGGGAGTTAGGGATTGATTAGTATCTTACCATTACTGTGTTTCCCACATTTGATAAGACCTCTGGACTGAACTCTGATCTCTGATTCTATGATCTATGAACTAAAGGTGCTCATCTTTTCATTACTCTTCAAACTTCAGTTGCCAGAATCTGGCATAAGCACACTTCTTCTCTTCCCAGTAACTCTTAGCTATCATATTTATAATGCAGATAAAGAAACAAACCAAGCACCTCCTGCTGAGATATGAAACACTATTGTCCTGCCAGTTCAGCTCTGAAGCATTTTTTTCTACTCATTATTTTTAGACTAGCTCTCCCCATCACTTCATCGCTGTCATTGTTTTTTGAAGGCTATTCCAACCCAGCTCCCCACCACCCCAACAATGCAACGCTCTAACAGTGCAAAATCAAGAGGGGCACAGCTGAATTACAGAGGGACATTTTATTCACACTATGCTCAGATGTTGACTCCATGTTCTTCTGACTGACAATCCGGTTCTGCCTTTTCTGAATCTCTCTTCATCAGCAACAACCCTCCCCCCCCAGGCCTTTCCAGGAAGAGGAACACATTATTCTCTCCTTCTTCCTTCTGCAGATCTAAAATGCACGATGATAACTTCTAATAGAGTGGCAAAATATTTGTTTCTGCTCACAATTTATATTACAACCAAGGAGCTTGCACAGAGGAACTGCCCTGACACTGCCTCCCTCCAGGCATCCTCACTGTCATACTCTAGGTCCAAAGAACAATTAAACAAAATCCCTGAAGACATTAGAAAGGTAGGAATGCTTAGATGAAACATGAATCAACTCAAATCTTTACTTAAATTATGTGCAAACTTCCCCTGAAGCTTGAGAAGAAAAAGGGGGAAAAAAGGTCTGATAACTTTTCCAACTTTTTTTTTCTCCTGATAAACGTAGTTTTATTATTTTTTTTAAACCAAAAACTAGTCCTCATCAGATTTCCTACCCACTGAAAGAAATTCTAAAAAGGGGGATTCAGATAAGCATCCAAACTTTCAAATAGCACAAACCTCCACATTTTTGATGCTCAGCCACCATGACTAACCTCGTGCAGATACTATTTATATTAATATGTGTTCTCTCATCAGCTCCAGGTGGAACAGGAATGAGGGGTGACAGCCATACACAACATATTTATAGATACAGTGGCATTGACAAGCATGTCATGTAACTGCTGTGAGGTTTTTGCAACTCAAATTACACGTAGAACAAGAAATATAATAATATTAATATTAATAATAATAATAAATAATACTGTCCGGTTGGGAAGATAAAGAATAGAGTGGAGAGTGTTTCATTTGAAAATAGTTTAGTACAGATGATTCCACCATTCTTGGACAGCTCAGTGTGCTTGTGCATTACAGATACTCATTATGCAACCACATTAGCAGCTTATACCTATTAGCTACAGGTTGCAGAACTCTGCAGAGAACTTGCCTCTTTCTGCATTTATCACTTTATCTTTGTTCTCAACATACAGAAACAAAAGGGACATTCAGGGATATGAAATGAGATGCAAAAAGGAGATGGTACGTTTAAAATTTTCAGAAGAGGAAAGAGATTATTGCACTGATTGTAAAAGAGATGGGATTATTATTGTCAAAAAAAAAAAAAAAGAACTGGAAAGGACACATTCTATTCTTCCCTAATATCAGCAAACCAGAAACAAGAACATCTATTACTCCCATTTACTTTTTGTTTGGACTTTGCTCGTGTAGCCACGGGGAACTGTTCTAGCCTGTCCAGAGATAACAACTTCAAAAGGAGGGGAGAAACCGAAGAACCGTAAAGCCGTAAAAAAGGACAGAAGCTAAATAACAAACACGCTAGACGAAAGCTCTTACTTTGTTTTGAAGTAGAACGCTGCACAAAGCATGCCCACTACGACTATGCCAAAGACGATACAGGAAATAGACAGCACCTGGCGCTGGTACACTTCTTCGCTCTCTGTGAACAGCAAAATTGAGAATTATGAAAGCATCAGGAAACAGTACTTGAGAAAAGTGGATTTCAGGACATCGTGGTTTCACTAATGATGGATAGATACAAGAGATTTGGAGGGCTGGGTTGGCCAGTTCCTCAACAGAATGGATGCTTCTCTGAACCTCTCATTTAGATAAGGCTCATAGAGTTGTGGCCTTCTAAGGATGTTTTAGAAAATGATTCCAATACACACTGAGAGATTAATAATACTGATAATTATAATAATACTAATAATAATCAGGATAGCTTAGTATTTTCTCTGCCCTACATGCTGTTTTTCAGCTTTTTTGGAAAGCTTCTACTGCATAAAGAGCCCTACAACAATGGAGCTTATCTGCCTTAAGGCAAGATCCATCAAAGGTCTCACAAGATCCCACAAGATTCAGAATTCTTGTTTAGCTATCCAAAAAATGTTGGGCTTTTTGGGGTTGTTTTTTTTTTTTGATTGAATGGTGATTACAATGCCTTACACCCACGTCAACCCCTGTACTTGAAGCTTATGTACAACACATCACAGTTAAAAAAATAATTCAATCAACTTGGATGGAACCCATTGACTACTATGCAATGCATCAGATACTGCTTTCATGGTAGTCTACTTTTTAAAAAGCAATTTCCTTAATAAATTTCATCATCTTCTAATTAACTGTTAAACAGGAACAGAATTCAAGTAGATAAAAGCTAAGAAAACAAGAGAAAACACTCATTCATAACAGCAGACAGCAGCTGATGGGTAACTGGAGTTTTTACACACTGAATTCATCCCCAGCTCCTTAAGTATTATATTTTATTTTCATTATTTCAACTGAGGAAGTCAGGTCCAAAGTGCTAATGTGCTAAACAGATAGTTATTTTTTTTTAAGATCACTTTCTCCAAACATGCAACGTACAAGCCAGTATTTTCATTCACTTATTTTAGGTAGAAAACCACATGGAGGATTATCAAAGCACAGTTCAAGCACTTTACACTGGCAAACCCCCATTCCATCTTCAGGGCAGACCCACCCCCCACCAATATGAATACCAGACACATGTATCAAGTAGATGCCAGTAACTCCAAGTTCCAGGTTTGTAAGTCTCAGGTTCCTAAGAAAATACTGTGGAACATCATCAATTATTTGAAGATGTTTGAAAAAAATCTACACCTAACTGGAGCTTCAGTCAAATAATACCTGGGGTTATAATGACTGAATACAATGGATAGTATCCTAATCAGTACTTATTAATTTCTCAAGAATGACTATCACAGTGCTGTTACTAAACATTCTGAATCTTAAATACAGTCATTTGTATCTTGTAAAAATCCCAGTCCCTTTTCCTAGGTTATTTCAAATAAAATTACAAGTACCACATTTTATTTCTTAGTTACTTCTTTACTTGCTCCTTCAAACACCACCACAGTGATTCAGAAGCCATTTCTAAGCTGCAAAATGTCCTCAGCTCCTGTTGACTTTTTTTCCTCATTTAATTCTGAAATTTTCAAAGTTATACTTTTAAAATATTGTCAAAAAAAAAAAAAAAAAGCAAATGTAGTAACTCACACTTTCTACATGTCTAAAATATATGTGGAAAGGTTGTAATTCATTTGGAAATCCTGGTAACATTGCAGTAAAACTGATTCTAGCAGAGCTTTAGTCCCATTCCTCATTGGCATGCATAGAAACTAGATCTAGATGCTTAAGTCCTCATTGGCAGTGAGCTAAATATCCAGGGTTTACCTTTTATTTTTTTAGTATTTTTTTAAAAAAACTAATTTTTTTTCTTTTTTTTTTTTGCTTTGTTAGGTTTGTTTTTTTTTTTTTTTTTTAAGAAACTGTGAGTTTAATGCAGCTGTGGTCTTTTGTCAGTCCTGAATAGCTATCACTGTCTTCTGAAAGATGCTTTAAAATACATTTTACCAAGATAAAAGCAATTCAGAGACAGGACAATATCATCTTGCTCAAACAACTATGTGAAGATTTAAGTCTTTTGTGTAGTCAGATTAATCCCTGCCACTAGCTTTCAACACATGATGATCAGTGCTCTCTTTCATTTTTTATTTACTTTGCACGGTGCATATTTAAAGAACTACTTCTTGATTAACTTTATTCCATTTCTTTGTTCATTTATATCCTTTAAATCTTTATTTATATATTGGACTCCACCATTTTTTGTGTCCAATATCTTAAAATATAAACAGTTAAGCATTCTTTCATTTCCTAATCTTCCACATTGGTGTTTTTAGGAAAAAACCACCTTCTTACTGATAGAAATGTACTCTCTCTCTGCAAATTTGATGGTCTCGTTGCCTTGATTTAATCTCACCATTGGTCTAAACACATACAGCACAGCTGGGATTCTCTCTACCCAAGGTGTACTGAAAAGGGCCTTTAAATAAGACAGAAGGAAGTACTGTCAAGTACTGCAAATCACTTTTGCTCTCATAAAACAGCACGCTGCAGAAATTCAATGTGGAGAAAATAGAAGTATTCTATTCTTCTTCTTCTACACTTCTCCCTAGTGGAAGACATACACAAAATCATGCGTGTGTATATTTACATGCTGAAACAAACTTCCCAAGGTAACCTAAAGTGTGACTAAAATGATAATATCTCTCTTTATTCACATATATTCATATATTCCTTGTGAAGTAAATCACCTTAATTATATTCTCTTGAAGGCTATACCCTAGGGAGAGAACTCCTCATTTAATGAACAGCCAAGAAACTATTTCAGCTAAAAATCAAAATAGAAACTGCCATGGATATTAATGCATCATCTAGATGAGGAGTTAAGACCACAGAACACAAATTCCACCAAGCATTCAAATTAAACAACCTCTACCAACACAAATACAACCGCAGGGCACAGGGTTGGAAAATAATACAGTGATCTGTTTAGGTGCAGACTGTTTTGTTCAATAAAAATTATGGAAAGACAGACATTCCCAGAAAATAAGGACAAGACAAAATCACACGGGACAAAGTCTGTTTAAAGTCTGGGTTCCCGCAGACAAGTCCCCATTCACTGTGTGTGTTGTATGTTTAGTCCATTTTCAGTTACACTCTTGATTCTTTCTTATTTTCACTCCCGCTACAAATTTCTCTCTCTCCCTTCACTTATTGCACATCACCCCGCTTGAATGTAAACTTCAGGGCTCTGTTCTGGGTCCAGTGCTGTTCAACATCTTTGTCAGCGACACGGACGATGGCATTGAGTGCACCCTCAGTCCACCGAGCTGTGTGATGCCATGGACTCACTTGAGAGAAGAGATGCCATCCAGAGGGACCTTGATAGGCTTGAGAAATGGGCCCGTGCAAACTGCATGGGGTTCAACAAGTCAAAGTGCAAGGTCCTTTCCCTGGGTCAGGCCAATTCTAGACACAAATACAGACTGGGCACAGAGTGGGTTGAGAGCAGCCCTGAAGAGAAGGACGTGGGAGTGTTGATAGATGAGAAGATCAACATAAGCCATCAGTGCACTCATGCAGCCCAGAAGGCCAATCCCATCCTGGGATGTATCAAGAGAAGTGTAGCCAGCAGGTCAAGAAAGGGGATTCTCCCCCTTTACTCTGCTCCTGTGAGACCCCACCTTGAATACTGGGTCCAGTTCTGGTGTCCCCGCCATAAGAGGGACACAGATCTGTTGGAGATCTTAGGAAGAAATTCTTCAGCACGAGGGTGGCAAGACATTGGAATAAATTGCCCAGAGGCGTTGTGGCTGCCCCCTCCCTGGAGGGGTTCCAAGGCCAAGTTGGACAGAGCCTTGGATACCCTGATCTAGTTGAGAGGTGCCCCTGCCCATGACAGGGAGGTTGGATTAGATGATCTCTAAGGTCCCTTCCAACCTAGGCCGTTCTGTTCTGTTCTGGGTGATGCC
>JANHGN010015880.1:0-26472 GCA_024605025.1 Megaceryle maxima
TTCCCTTTCCCACCCCCCTTTTTTTTTTCTTTATTTTTGTTGTGGGTGTTTTGGTGTTTTTTTTTGGGTTTTTTTTTTGGGGGGGGGGGGGGGGTGTTGTTTTGTTTTTTTTTTTAACAGTAACATAATGTAAGATTTTGGGCAGCAAGTTAATTTAAGTCCATTGTATCTGTTCTGCATTAAAGCATGTATCAAATCTTTCAGACACTTGCCTTGTTCAGCAAGCAGACACAGCGTATCTCTTGTTATATTAAGATTAGCAAGAAGGTAGGAAGAGAGATTTATGTACTAATGGAACACTATATAAAAATAACTGCCAAATATGACTTGAGCTAGGCAAAGGTAAGAAACGGCTGCAAGAATCAAAGTAGGATAGATGAAAGAACTTGTGCTTCAGGTATCTAGTGTTGCTGATAAATGATGTGAAACCAATTCTGAAGTCTATAGTCAAGAAAAAAAAAAAAAAAAAATCAGGAATACACTATTTCCATTAAAACAACAGTCCAAATAACAAGTCATTGGCACAATCTGAATCAAAACTAGAAAAACACATACCAGGCTATCTCCACTGTTGTTGACATTCATAGCTGATATGAACACAGGCAAGGGGGAAAAAAAAAAAAAAACCAAAACCCTCAACCTACCTGTATTATCACCATTCCTAATCTAGATTAGTTACATACAAACAAAAGAACCCTCCAATGACTCTAATCTTCCCTCCAATACATCGCTCTGTAAATGCAACCAGCCTTATCTGACACACCAGTATAAACTTCCCTGTTGGAGAATCTTTACAGCGCATGTTTTGAGATTACCAGCAGCTTTAATTTATTGTGTGATTCCAAAACCTTCATTAGCTGATTAAAAATATTTTTTTCTGCAATTGCCAACAAATTGGATACTTTTAAGTAACTAAGGAAGCCCTAAATATACCTTCCAACAATTACCAATTACTTACTAACTTAAGAGAGTCAGCTTGGCCCTTAGTTTAAGTGGAAAGTTCCCAAGTTATCCATGGCACATGAATTAGTTAAATTAAGCCAAAAGAAGAGAAGGAGGAATGGGGGAGAGGTGTGAAGACCAAAACAAACAGCTAATCGACATGGCTCATTACTCTATTGCCTTCAATTTTTACTTTGAAATCGAATATTTGGAAAAACAAAACACAGCAAACAAAAACCCCACAAAAATCCACATGAAAACTGGCATACTTTGAACGTCCAGCTGAATTTGGTCGGTGTTTATTATTCACTCCACGTTCCAAACAGCTCCCATTTAAACATGAAGCAACTCTGTATCTTGCAGGCTCTCTCCTGTGAGAATTTTCTTGACTTGTCAGAGCAGCTATTTCCAAACGTTCCTATAAATCCGGAAAAACACCCAAGTAAGTATGGAAACTGCTCCCATCTTAAAAACATGCAAATACTTGAATGCTATTCTGTAAAGTCAGCTGGATCACAGAAGATAAAGGTTTCCATAATAAATGTACATATGAGGCTGAGAAAGAAGTGATGTGATTCAGAAAGTATGTTTCAGCACAGTCCACAGGCATGGAATGTGAAGATACTTTACAATGATACCAGAAACATGAACATACTAGCTTTTTTATTATGTTTGTTAGAAAATAACTAACTATCTCAGTACACTTAAGATGCTAATACATTAAACTATCTGCCCTTATAGTTGGTTTTATTCCAGAAATAAACGCCGTATAAACAAGAACCTATTGTAACCTAGATCTATTTGAATCACTGGACGAGAAAAGATGCCTAGGACAATTCAATCATTTATATTTCTCAAATTTTTATGAGCATATGCTACAATACTGGAAAGAAGTTACTGCAGTGGTTTTTGCATGCCTGCTCCGAAAGAATACCTGTTTGGCAATCTCTTTCTTTTTTCTTTCTTCTCTTTTCTCTTCCTCCCTTCTCTGAATCTCATTAAGGATTTCACGTTGCTGAAATGAATTTCAGTGTTGTTAGAGATGCAACAGTACATGCAATGCAACTGCTAATCTTACCCTGGTCTAAAAAAAAAAAAAAAACAAAAAAAAACCCACCAAACCAAAACTAAACCAAAAACCTATGATGCTGATTTTTCAAGCATGTTACAGAGCACTTGTGGATCTCACAAGAAAAAAAAAAAAAAAAAAAAAAGGAAGCCCCATTAGCTCTCCTGAGGAAGTTAACAGAATCAACTGTATGATATAGAAGAATGCAGTTGTGGACAAAATTACTTCTACTGACAGACCCAACAATACAGTTTTGTACACAGAAAAGATAAGGGGAATAAGCTAAAATATTCCTTTAAAGGGGAAAAAAAAAAAAAAAAAAAAAAAACAAACCACAAAAAACCAAAACCAAGCTATTTTATCCCTATTCCCACAGTGTGGAGACTCTACAGTACTAGTATCTGTGAGACTTAGATGAACCTTCTCATTTCTAGTGAAGAATGTACACAGGTCCAAGGTATCTTTAGATTACATTTATTGTGCTCTAGAGAAGTCTGTCAGAGTGAACATTCCAATCACCCTATGGGTGAAGGAAGGTGTGATTACCTATCAGTCTGGTTAATGCTTCCATGTTTCAGATGGAAAGCACTTAACTATATAGATTTGCTTATGCTTGTGTGTAAGGTCTGCTTTGTAAGTGATTTTCAGAGGATCACAAACCAAGTCACTAGAACCCACCACTACTCAGAATGATTTACAAAATCATGAATATGTTATTTTAAGAATACTGGATTATTCACCGTTCAGTTTCTCTTACCTCCTGCTCCTCTCTTCTCTTAACTTCTTGTGCCCTGCGCAATTCCTCCTGAGCAAGTCTTTCTTGTTCTTTCTGATGATTTTTTAGCATTTCTTCATGAAAAGACTTGGATGGTGGTTTATTATACTCACTGAGAAATGACTGTACATGGTCAGCAAGTTCAAATATCATCACCTGAAAGAGGCAAACAAGTAGAACTCATAGTAAAATGATACCCAACACAAAAAAGCAATACAGCAGCAATGTGACTGCTGGTTTTGTTACTTACCAGGGAGAGTTCACAATATTTCAGTAATTTTTTTATAATAATTTATTAATGAACTGCAACATGAAAAAATCCCTGAACATAGCAGAAAAGATGGCAAAAAATACTGAAAGTCGGCCAACTTTAACCATCACCTTTTTCTAAAGGAAATAATAAATGTAAATTAAAAATTAAATTAAATCCTTTTCTCATCTTCTTTTAGTCACATTTTTCTATTCACAAAGATAAATGTTCATGACATATGAGCTACAACATAATAAATCCCTTGCACTTGTCTATTACTGTATTTACTGCTAAGAAATAGTTGCTTATTTCACTGCTAACACAAAATCCAACCCTTCCTCTGTAAACTAGCCCCCCTGAGGCAGAACTGTAAAGCCACTTAAGGTGTTCCACATTCATAAGCACAACTACTAAAATAAGAACTACACTGAAAACTCAGCTAAATTCTGCTACATGGTTTGCAAGGTTGGAATCAATTTTCCATTACTGTTTACTTCAACAGGGTATGTACTGATGATCTGTCGACCTGTCAGGGCTTGAGCTTTCATGACTCTAGTAGCAACCCTTTATTAATTCAAGCCATCCACAGTGATAGTAGATTAACCTATCTCCAGAATTAAAGAACAGTACATCAGAAAGATGCATCCCAGCAGTCAGCAGCAGCACTAAGGAGGATTTGCACATACAGGTGGGAGAACATGCAAACTAAGTTATAACATCTGCCTGTAACAGGCTGACATATAGAAGATTCTCAAACATCAAATCCTCTGCTTAAAGAAAGAATGAAGCCAAAAGGCAATTCAGAATAGAAAGAATGGCATGATAGGCATATGTCTCACATGTGCAAACTAAGATATCTTTTCCAAGTTACTATTGAGAAGGCAAGGCTATCATGCATGCACACACGTATAGAAAAAAGGAGGAATCGCAGTAACTAAAAAAACCCACAATCTGCTGTTCAACTTTGACATGTAACTGAGGTATTTTCAGATTTTCCATACTGCAGAATACACTTCAATAAAAAAAATACCTGTTGAGGCAGAGAGGAGAGTTTTCTCCCTTTCCCTGCAGAGAAAATAATTCAGGACTGCTTTGTGTATGCCACCCACCAAAAATGTGTACCACACATGTAGATACAGTTGTGAGTTACGTGTTGCTGGAGCAAGCACGATTCTTACTTTGGAGAATTAACATTAGGAAAACATAAGACACATTTGTAGGTCCTTTCAATCAGCAATCAAACTAAGATTGAAAGCTCTGCAGGTCAATAGCTCTTCTAGTGTCAGTCACGAGCTGACAGAGTATGTACCATGTGGTTTAGCGGTTACTTAAGAGAATTTGAACATTAAGGAAAAACCAAATACCCAAACAAACCAGAATACACTGTTAAACAGCTAATTTCCAACCATACTGAAATAAAAATTCAGGAGATTCTTGGTTATTGAACAGAATGAGCAAACCAGTATCTGGCTAGAACAGGTCTTTTGCAAGTATCTGCAGAGATAACAACTTCCACGGCTGTGTATTTCTTGCTTCTAAAGAGGCAAATCGAGCAAATCAATGCTGTTCACCTGCAACATTTCCAAATAGTGATGAGAAACATACTGTAAACCCTGCTTTCACTTAGAATTCAATGTTTGCTTTGTTGCACAAAGAATTCAATGATTCTTTGAATCATTTCAGTCCTCAGCAACAATGGAAAGGTATTGTTAATACCAAACATATCTGGGAATTTATCAAATCACTTAAAATAGATGAAAGTTGTAAGCTTCACGTTTCTCCAATTTCCTCTTTTTATCCTATTCAGGAGTAAGCCAAATATCACTACTCCGAAATAACGCAGAAAAGAAGGCACAATGGCATGGAGCATCTGTACTACAGCCACAGAAGTCAACTGTTACAACTGAGTAACCGAGTCAACTGTTGTAACTGGTGTTATAACTGAGGTCTCTTGCCCTTTAGTTCAGCATTAGATGAACAAGATGACACTGAAAAACTCGACACAGCTTAAACAGCTACAGCAACTTACAATATTCAAATTAATAGGAAAGTGCCAAAAGTGCTCAGTGTTACAGCTAGTATTGTTTCTCATACTGTGAAATAACTCTGAGAATAACATGAACCTTTGAAGAGCAATAAAGCTTGCACTATGTACACATGCACTCTATTTTAAGAACATGCATATTGAGAACTTCCATTAATTAGAAACATTCCTAAGAAAGTCTCTCCTTCCTTAAGAACAATGGAACTTCTACATTCAATGTGAACGTATTCCATTCTGTTACGCCACACATCTTTTTATCCCTGTTTACATCCAGAGTATATTCAAGTATTTTCACTTCAAGGACATGAAAAGCTCTTACCTCTCCACAGCGCTGTTTTGCCAGTTCAGCTAGTCTGGATTTCAATTCATTTATTTTCTCATTTGACAAGCCTTTTGAATTTTTCAGTTCTATTTCAGGGACACTGAGGGGACAGAGACAAAACAATTAAAAAAAAGTCCTCATTAGAAAACTCGAGAGTAAAAAGCTACAGAATGTTGATAAAAAACACAGGTGAGGGAAAATCAATGAAGTTCATAGTCAATTAAGCATTAGTCAATGCTCAAATAAGCTGTTGATAAATATTACACGTACAATATAGAATAAAGCCAGAAATACTGTTTTATGCTCCCTAACATAATATTTTCTAGCTGCAGATTACCTGTCAGTTATACTTAGCTGACCTACCAAAGAAACCCTTGAAGACTCTTATAACTCAGTTCTTAACCAGTAATTTACATAACAGTCCTTTAAAAATATCACCAGCGTAACAATTAGGTGTTTTAAATTTATTTTTCACCACTGTGAGGGTTACAAAAACCTAACCAAACACATAAAATAAATATGTAACAGCTAAATTAAATTAAGTAAAATGTCTGTATCTGCGCTATCTTAACTTAAAAATTAAATTGGAGTGATTCTTACATCCCCTGTTACAGGGTATAACTGAACTATTACTTCAAAGAAATAGCACTTCCCTCATACACCAGTCATGCCACACACAAATGGATGGGCTAAAGGGACACAACCAGTGGCAGAAGGACTAAATGAAATGGGGCACAGCGCAACACTTAGCCAAGAAGTTATTTGCCAACCCAAAATTCTGGGGGGAAGGAGGGGAGGGTGCAGATCACCTGCAATTCTTTCTACATTCTCTATGGAGAACTCTTCCAAAAGGCTAATCCAGCAGAAAACAGGAACAGCAGATACAACTAAGAGAGCAGATTGCTTTAAAAGTGAAGATTCAGTCCCTCTCTCAGCAGGTCATGAGCTGAAAAAGTTTAAAAAGGGCACTAAGATGCTAGCAGGTACACCTGTGTTTATGTCATCCCAAGCCACAAACTGGGGCTGCAGTCTCACAGGGACAAATGCATCCCTATTATTCTCTACAGCACAAAACCCTGTATCCCATTCAGGTGCCCAATCTTGTAGTTGCCTATCATAAAATACCACAGGCTGAACAAATACCGACATGCTGAAAGTAATAATAAGAGTGATGAATAAAACTATATGTGGTTTTTTTTTTTACTTGATGCTTTAGTATGAAATACAAAGAAAAACGTTCAGAGAAATAAAGGTTATAATTTTAGTGTCCACTCACGTATCAGGGTACGTATGCGGACACTTGACCCACAGATCAACTTTGGCATAAACTTCATTATCACCAGTCAATCCCTGAGGGCGCAGAGCTAAATTAATTTCAGGAGGCTGTCGTACCTAAAATGGGAAACAAAACCTTTGATTTAAAAGGTTATTTTGGTTTTGTTTTGATGAAAGCACGAAACTCTCGCAACCTACTAGACCATCATATTAAGTACTGACATTGCTTAATGAGGGAAATGGTTCACTGATTATCACGGTTTATCCAGTATATTTAGAACTTTTTCAGACAAGTTTAATGACTGTTATTACAAAGACAAGACAGGCTGAGCAAAAAGGAAGTTTTACAATAAAACCTTTGTATTCTGCTTACTGTAGGCTAGTAGTAGGAAAAAAATCCGACTGAACAAAAATGTAACACAGGTTATTTATGGACTATCTTGTTTCTTTTGTGTTTGCTTTAGATCACTTACAATTTTTTATTTTCTGACATGGCAATAGAGTAGAACATCATATATGTTTTGTGTGGCCAAACAACAGTGATTAGGATAGTAATTGTTCTGTATTTATATTTTTGGTTTTGGCACAAAACAGGATTTAACAAGTACTGCCCTTTGCCCACATCCTGTTCAAACCGACTACTCAAAACAGAACACACTCATATAAACATTTTAAACTTTTTTCTTACAATTAGAAAAATAATTTAAAATGACCAACCAAACACAAAAACAACCACAAAATCCAGATTTTAGCAACATGACAAACAGATAATACCATATGGAATAAGAAATATGGTAAGAGGTTAAAAGATGGTGAATATTCCCTCTATTTTCCCCTTTGCATTTCCAGCAGGACACAGAACAGGTTAAGTCTAGAGGATGTCAGCTATGAATTTAATAGGGAGGGAGGTCTGCAACACTTCTGAAAATCTAGCAACTTACACTATTCGTGTCAAACTCCGTGGGGGAAAAAAAAAAAAAAAAAAAACCCAAAAAAACAAAAAAAAACAAAAACAAACAACAACAACAACAACAAAAAACCAAAAAACCAACCAAACAAAAAATTACAGGTTAATACAAAAATTTTAAGTTCAGGTTTACAGCAGGAAAAAAAGACAGCAGGGGTTATATGTTGTAGAAACTAAAGACAAAAGAATGTAAAAAGAAACGACAATAGCAGTGAATTTGGGGAACTTAAAAGAGTGACCAGTAGTACCTCCAGGTACAGGAAAACACTGACACACATGCAGCTGGAAAAAAAATGAGCAATTGGACATTGTGGACATAAAAGAGAAGTGGAAAACAGTAGCGAGTACTAGACCTGAGCATTAATTAGTTGTAATTTAAAAACTGAAATATATATATACACACAAAAATGAAAGTTAAATATTACATTACCATGGAAACAGACACAATTTGAGTAAACCACAACATTTAATACATATGGAAAGATCATCAACATATATACCGAGGAGATGAATTAAGTTAGCATGTAATTAGTCGGTTAAGGTATGAATTAAAAGGCAATTAAAAAACCCCAAAGCTGACCGTTAGTTAAAACGCAAGCTATATGCACAGCATGAATTACACCGCGAAGGCATTAATCTAGAGGATTAATTGCAAAGGCAGTTACACAGGGGTGGGGGACACGGGATACCGCAAGGGGCAGGATGCGCCACTCAAGAAACACGAGGACCTGACCCCGGCAAGAACGCACGAAGCAGCGTCCTCGCCGCCAGCTCGCGGCCAACGGGAGCGACAGCACCGGCAGATGCCGAGGACCCGCTCTGCCTCTCCAGACGTTAATGGACCCTCCCGGAGGGGCCAGGCGAGGGGTGGCCCCGCGGGCAGGGCGCCCCAGCACCCGCTTGCTAGCGCGCAGGCAGCCGACCGCCGGAGTTCCGCTCGCTACCTTCCAGGCCTGGCTCTGCCGCAGATCCTGGAAGTCCCGCCCGTAAATGGACTCCAGCACCTGGAGCTCGTTCTCCTGCCGCAGCTGGTAGCTCTCCGCCGGCTCCGCGGCCACCTCCGCCGGCAGCTGATGCGCGCCTCGCACCCGGGCCATGTCAGCTCCCCGGGCGGGAGCGGGCAGCGGCCATCACGAGCAGCCTGGCGCCGCTGCCACCGTGGAAGTAGTGGCGGCGGCCCAGCGGCGGCCCAGATGCGGCCGCGCCCTGGCACCGCCTCCGCAGCGGCGGGAGGAGGAGCCTGGAGGCCGCCTGGGGCCTGGTGGCTGGGGGACGAGCCCCGGCCTCTTTCGGAGCCTTGCGTGCAATGGTGCGGCGGGCTGGCGGCGGCCTCAGTGACGCGTTAATCCCCGGCTATGCAGGGACGAGGATGCGAGGGGTCTCGGCGGCCTTTCTGGGCCTCTGCCACGCCGTGAGGGACCGCGGCGTGTTGCCCACTGCTGCATCGTGCCCTGTTCAACCCCTGTGGCCACTCGTGGTTCCACCTGCCTCGGGCCAAAGGCTCCATCCTGCCAGCAGTGCAGGCCTGAAAGTAGCTGTACCTCATGGAATCATAGAACATCTCGAGTTAGAACGGACCCATAAAGATCACAGAATTATAGAATCATTTAGGTTGGAAAAGACCTTTAAGATCATGGGAGTCCAACCATTAACCCAGTACTGCCAAATCAACCACTAAACTGTGGAAGATCTGCACCAATTATGAGTAATTTCTGTGATTTTTTTACAGACCTTGAGAAATATTTGCAGAGGAAAAAAAAACTCCACAAATTTCATGTAGAGCTGGTGCAGGACAGAAGCCCATGTGGATACTAAAAAGATGTTTCTACCATGATTGCTTTAACAAAACTCCTAGGAGATGGAGCATGAGAAGCCTTAGTCTAGCTGGTTGAAGTGCAAGCACAAAGTGAGGCCAGATCCTATGAACATCCGTGCAGCCCCGGGGGCTCCTCAGTGGGACTTGCTGAGAGGGGCAGCTGGGGGTTGTCAGGAAGCAGTGGTAATCAGAGAAGAAAATGTGCTTTTCTTCAGTCACTTCATGTGGAAGCTACTGAACAGAAGGACTGCTACATGATAGAGCCTTTAAAGTTTTGGGATCTTGGATAACCCCCCCCCCCCCGGTAAATTCATACATACAACTTATCTATTAGGTGTGTAATCCCCAAGCAAAACAAAATGCTACCATAGTCTTATCACCGGCTTAAAATCCTGCCTTCCAGACAGCGCTTATCTACCGCCGAGGAGCGTTGGGCGAAGAGCCGACCTGCCCGGCAGTGCCTGCCCGGCTGTTGTCCCCTTTGCCCCCACACCCGCGTTCCCGAGCAAAATGGCGTCTCGATTGTGCGTGTGTGTGTGTGGTGTGTGTGTAGTGTGTGTGTCTGTCTGTCTGTCCCCACCACACACACCGAGCGCCCCGGCCACGTGATGGCGGCGCCCCGCGGGAGCGCAGAGGAGGCGGGAGCTCGGCGGCCCGGCCCCGGTCCCGGTCCCGCGGGGCCACCGCCTCCCGCGGGTGGCGGAGCTCGGCGGCTGCTCGCAGTGTGGAGCGGCGGGGCGGCGGGCAGCGGCGGAGCGGTGCAACGCGCGGCGCTGCTCGGCGCCAAGCCCGGGATGTTGGCGCACATACGAGCAGGGGGAGTCACCGCCAGCCGCTCTTGGTGCGGGTCATGTACGATCATACGGAGGCTTTTTGGTTCCTTGGAGGCTCGAGTGTCTCACGCCTAGGGATTCGAAACCAAATTAATTTTCTCCGAGAAGCAGCTGGAGCGCAGTGGAAGCCACTGAGTAGTCATTTACTTCTCTGGAGGCTGGGGAAGGGTCGTCTTGGCGGTCAGTGTTGAGCGGAGCGAGGAGGGGCGCGGGACGGAGCCGTGTCTCGCCACCAGAGGATCGGGCAGAAGGAGAGAAGAGAGCGCGGGTCGATGTGCCACGGGGAGAGAGGTGTCTTTCCTTTCTCAGGATTGTGAGAAAAGCCAACGCCAATGCTGAGTGGAGTTGGGGATGGACAGGGCTTGTGGTCCATCAACTAACTTTTTCCAAGCCGTTTTTAATGTATAGCGAGTCTGTGCGCGTGCAAGTTTGTACGCGGCGGGTGCAAGGTGACCTGTCGGGGTTAGGAGAACGAGGCACGGTGTGGACTGGAATTTCCTCATTCATGTTTATTGCAGCAAAGCATGTGAAGGAGACACTGTAGTATTGTGAAGGAAGAAATATGGGACAGCTAATCGCAAGGAGGAGCATGCTTTATTTTCTGCTTTCCTTTACTGGCTGTCATGATTTACCAGGTAGAAACGTGAAAAGCCAGCCCTGCATGATTTACCACACCGAAACGTGGTAAAGATGCCTCCGAGTGTCAGAGACGGAGCTTTATTCACAGAAGCGCCTTTTAGCCTCCGGGCTCCATTCGGTCACTGAAGGCAAAGGCTCAGTAACCTGTGGTTTATTAAGAGGCAGAGAGGAAGGCAGGAACTTCGCCATGGGGTACGACAAAAACTGGATCTCGAGGAACGAAAGCCAGCATGCCCCGTACCAGGCTGTCACCGGAGCTCTGGAGATGAGGAACGCCTCAGCTGGGCAGATGGTGTGGCAGAGTGGGAACGGCAGCGAAGCCGGCAGCGCGGAGAGCGAGGAGCACGGCGAAGAGCAGACCTACAGGCATTTCACTACCACTGTGCAAATCGTCATCTTCGTAGGCTCTTTGCTGGGTGAGTGTGGGTTGCTGGGCTTTTCGCTGATGTGGTTTGTCTATCCTTATGGTCAGCGACTGCAGATCAAACGGCATCGTTCGCTGCCTTACTGACTGTGTTTTGAATCCTCAGGTGATTTACAAGTTCCTTGTGGCTTTTTGATGTGTAAAAGCTATTACTATAAAATGCTGTTCATCACAGATGGCAACTGGTACATTATATGCATCTATTACTTAGTCACATTTTCTATCAGAATTAAACGGGCAAAAATTAAACGGCTTCATTACACCCTTATTTTCAGCTGTAATAGGATCTTTACCGTAGAAAAGGGTGTGGAGTGTTTTGAACAAGTTTTACTCAATTTCTGTTTCACACAGCAGTAATTCTCTATTTGTGTCCTTCAGGTTTTAAATTATCCCTTGGAACTACATTGTGCTGTAAATCTGTATAACCATGTGCAGTCTTTCCTACTTGTTATCTTTAAAGAAGGGATCATATACTTTAGATATGTGGTAGTAAACTAGTAACATATTGTCATATAACTTTAGAAACGTGTGTATGGTTGCTTTGTAAGTGCCTATAGTATATTCTGTTAGGAATATGTGTACATTTCTGACCCACCCCCCCAAGAAAAAAAAAAAAAAAGAAGGCACTGTAACCCTTATGGTGTTGTTACCATTGTTGGGGAGATCAGTAAGCTGGATTTCCAAAAAGTGCCACTACTGTCTAAATCACTCAAAGCTGGTGACAGGAAATGATTTGGCTTTTCACATAGATCTTCACTTAAGTCTCCAGCTCCCTTAGGAGAGTTCAGTAAGAGTTTGCTGATGATCATTGGCTCATTATCAAGGATTAATTTTTGTTTCTCCCGATCCTGATGTCCTAAAATCCATTTCTGTGGTCATGGTAATTAATTAGAATTTTCTTCTTGGTAATACTTAGTATCACTTAATATTCAATATTTAATATCACTTAAATAATTTCTAAGAAGGTGGTAAGCATAGTCTTGAAACAGCATTTTGCTCTGGGCTCAGTCAGTGATACACTTACTGGTCATCATTGTAAATCACAGGGTCTTACTCCTCTATCAGGGGTAATCCTGCTGGCTCCTGCTTTTTTTTTCTATTTAGTGCATAGGTGGTGTGGAGGAATGACTCTTTTTCAGTATGTTGGATAGTGCCTGGCACAAAATGATAGTGAGCAAATAGTGTCCTAAAAATAACAAGTTTGGATGAGAAAAGTGAGATTTTTAGTTCTTTTATCTTTCGGGTTTTGAGCCTTAAGAGTGCACATTTGGGTCGTACGTCCAGACTTAATTTTATGAGCATGGATCCTCCAATTTGAAGAAGAAAAGACACACTTGTGTAATCATGCTTTCAGCAGCTAGGAGTTTTTAAAAAACAACCAACCAGCAAAAAATACCATAGCTATAAATTTTGCAAGACTATTGTAGGTCTTGGTTTGGCACTTCTTCCATTTGCTTTTGAGAGGTGGTCTGTGAAAAGATTTGCACCTGTTATAGGTGGTTTGTGTGCAGATTAGATGGCTGGGAGTCTGATGAAGCTTACAGATCAGTAACTTCTCCAGGCCTATCAGAGAGTAAAACAGGAGAGGAAATAATTTTTTTTTTAAAGTATGAAAACACGGTAGCGCAGTAGTCCAACAACAAATGTCAGCAGAGCAGTGGGCCTTGTAACTTTATAGTGATGGGAACCTTTTTTTTTTTTTTTAAACTCCCTCTTTTCCAGTCTCCCTACTGCCTCAAAACACTATTTTAAGAACAATCATTACACATGCTGTTGTAGCACCTGAAAACGTGAGATGTCTTCCCATTTTATCTCTCTCAATGCTGTTGCTGCTTTACTGAATGGAAACAAAGCCACAAAGAAGCCGAAGCCCCAGTCTGCAGAAGGTCTCAGGGTTTTGGTGCCTGTATGCTCAACCCTCATAGAATCATCGAATGTTTTAGGCTTGAAGGGACCTCTAGAGGTCATCTGCTCCAACCTCCCTACACAAGTAGGGACATCTCTACCTAGGGCAGGTTGCTCAGAGCCCCATCAAGCCTGACCTTGAATGACTGCAGGTATGGAGCCTCCACCACCTCTCTGGGCAGCCCATTCCAGTGGTCTATTACCCTCATATTAAAGAACTTCTCATACATGCCAAAAGTTTTCCTTGTGTACCTGCTGCACACTATCTCTGCTTCATCAGGAAAGAACAATTTGATACCTGCCTCACATCCTTGCACAAAAACTGTTAATTAAGTTGTCCTCTTCATTTGGTCTCTGCCACGGTCCTTAGAGCGTGGTCGACATCCATTTTTTTTCTCCATCAGGTGAGCCCCTCATTTAAGCTTCAGAATAGCAGTTCTTTGGCCTAGTGTGTCCCAGGTTCCTCTGCAGAGACAAAACCCTTTGAGGGAAATTAGGACTCTCCTTCCTCCTAAAGCATGAGATGGGGGCACTCTCCTCAGAGGTAGGATGTGTGGGTTTGAATCCTTTCTGGTTTGGGTGGATGTGCAGCTTGTACATCCCACAACACTGCATGCCCCAACCATTTTGTTATTGGATAAAATAGCACTACCCTTTTAAAAAAAAGAAGTGATTTTTACTTCCATCTTGAAAGGGAACAAATGTGTGTCAGTCTTGATAATGGGGTCTAACAACAGCAGCAGTGTACAGCACAGAGATGTCCAAGTCCTAAAAGAGGGAAGAATCACAGTCAGGGTTGTGAATTTAATTTGGTTTCCTGCTGTGCAGAAGAACGTGATGGTTATGAGAGAGATGTACACTATGGTTTTTTCACTTGTTTAAGACCCTTATTTGAGATGTGTGGGGAGACTTATAACAGCAGGAGAAATTCTTGTTTCTTTTCGCTGTGTTGTGGAAGGACAGTGCTATAGTGACTGTTTCATGATACCTGCTAAGGGCAAGGAAGAGTCAAACTATTGTTTAGGGTTACTTTTCGATATTTTGAAAGCATACCAACCTATTTATTTATTTATTTATTTTAGGTAACAATAACCTTGATACTAGATTCTAGATTTTTTGTTTGTCTTTAAAAGGGATTATGTTTTTGTCACAGCTTGCCAAAGCTTGAACCTGGATGTGACCTTAACATGTACAGCGGAGGATCTAACTGGTAGAACCAGCCAGAACCAGGTTTCCACACAAGACAGGAGTCATTGGGGGGGGGGAATTTGGTCAATTTGTGTATCCTGATCAGCAGCTTGGTTTGCCACTATGAAGGAAGGATTTGCAGTATATTAAAGACTCGCAAGCTATTTCTTTATGCAATGCATAGCTGAGTGCATGAACTGGGGAATTCATCTGGGGAGCTTTAAATGCTTTGCACATGTTCATGAACTGATTTACCAAACACACAAGCTGAAGTACCAAGTGTGTATGAGACTAGAAGGCCCTGTTAATGCTGTCTGCCTGTGCAGCTCCATGGATAGGAACAGCAGTTCCCACAAGAGTGGCATTTCCTAGCATGTAAGCGATCAACTCGGGGCAGGACTAGAATGAAACAGTGGAAATGCTTGTCACTGGTGTTTCTCATTCCAGTGTTTGAACTGTACTTGGATCAGGGAATGTGGAATAGGTTATAGAAAAAAATACAAGCATGCTGAGCCTCAGTGGAAGAACTAGGAAAAGACCCATGCCTCTCATTGCCACTTTCGTTCCCATGTACTTGGTACTCCCCGAGATTAAGAGAATGAGTGCCTCAGGAACTCTGGAATGACAAGTGCACATGTAGGCATGTCCTTCTGGTGTGGGGTCAGGTGAGTTGCATTCAGTAGTCAGCTTAGGTCATAGCTGTGCAGGTATGGCATGATAAAATCTATTGCTTCTAAGATAAGTTACTACAAGAGGAGAGAAGCCAAAATAATTATGTCCCTTCTGTCACCTCTCTCATATGAATGACTGGGGTTTTTTGACCCCTCAATTGCCCCTAATTGGCTCAGCAAAAAGAAACGTGTTGGATTTCTGTGTGGAATGCAGCAACTTTCATTACCTTAAATGTGAGGAAAAGTGAAACTCACCTATGGGAAGAACATTAGATTTTACTGGCCATGGGAATGATGCAGATGGGAGCAGTATGACATGAGAAGGAACACATGCTGTCAGTACTGATGCCATTCGGTTGACTTAATTCTGGGTGCTGAAAGGTGTTAGGAGGTTCTAGCTTTGCATGTCCTAACTTGTTTTGAAAGGATGTAGAAGTCGTTAATGGAAGAACAAGAATGGTAGAGATTTGCTTTGAGATTGATTGCTTCACTTCCACTAATCCTGCATAGATCTAGCTGCTCTGCAGCTCCCTGTGTATTCTGCCTGACTCAGGTTAGATAATTTTTTACTGCCTTGTAACAACTATAACAACTGCTTTGTTTTATCTAACTAGTGCTTCAGGCCAGTTCCCTCCACCTGCCATGAAATGGATGTGGCTAAGATGACGAATTTAGGATTACTTGTGGAAGTGAGTGATGACTTGCAGTAACAGTAATACTGGCTGGCAAATCAAATGGCTGCTGTCAAAGGGATGCTGTTGTTCATGTGAAGTTGATAAAAGGAAAGATAAGATTTAGGTTTAGAACTATTGCCATGTCAAGTTACTAATATTTTGAAAATGGAGACCATATTCTCCATCCTCAGGATTTATTATTTTTTGTCACATTAACCTTGTTTCTCTTTCTCTAGATGCTTGTTTCAGAGTCTTTCTTCTGAGTCTGTCCACTTCAGTGTTTTTCTGCCACCTTTTGCCATAGTCGCAGAGTGCCATTGGTGACATAAATTCCTGACAAAAGCACAGTTTTTAATGCAGTTTCTAAAGTTGCTCCTCTTTGAGCAGGAGTAAAGTTCTGTTTGGGATTTTTTTTTTTTTTTAAAAGAAAAATGAGATTTGATGAATTTTGCTGATTGTATGGTGATCAAAATGGGTGGGTTATGTCCCAGAGCAGTGCAGGCCACTGGTGGTTGTGCCCATGACCTTATTGCTCTCTACAGCTACCTAAAAGGAAGTTGTAGTGAGGCTGGTTTTGGTCTCTTCTCCCAAGTTACTAATGATAAAACAAGAGGAAATGGCTTCAAGTTGCATCAGGGGAGGTTTAGACATTAGGAAGAAATTCTTTACTGAGAGAGTGGTTAGGCACTGCAACAGACTACCCATGGAGGTGATGGAGTCACCAACCCTGGAGGTGTTTAAAAAATGAGTAGACGTAGCCCTTGAGGCTACGGCCTAGTGGTTAGGGAGATGTTGGGATGAAGGCTGGACTTGGTGATCCTAGAGGTCCTTTCCAAACATAATGATTCTACGTTTCTATGATTCTATAACTCTCACTGTGCTTGCTTCTGTGTTCCTTTGCTATATATGAAGTAGAGAAACCATGGAGTTCAGGAGCCTTTCATGAGGAGACTGTTTTTTGTTGCTTGCTACTGTGTTGAAGAGTATGATTTGAGTGATTGAGCTCATTGGGCCAGGAAAGTGTGACTTGCTGGCTCTCCCATAAGTGATTAGTAGACTGGGAGCTACATCTTGCTGTGAAGATGTGCCTGTTTTGACTTTACAGGTAAGAGAAGCCTAAGGTAAATAAACTTCTGCCATTTTAGAGGTGTGTTGCACGGCAGTCCTGTTATATGACTCTAGGAAACTGTTTCTTGTGTTTTGTTTTCCATTCTCCCCATTCTGAGACCTGTGTAAACTGTGTGCCTTCTAGATTTTCTTGTTTGTTTTCTAATAATGAAGACCATACAAGTGTGATGGAGCTCATGCAGTGATCTCTCTCATTTTTTGTGGTCTATCTCAGGCTGTTTGGGCATCTACTATACAGAGCATGCTGTGAGGTTTAACTACAATGTGGCAGGACTGCAACTAGTGCTGTAGGATGTTTCAGTCATGCTCAGCAGAGCAGCCAGGCTGCAAAGGGGGATCACCAGTTGGTGCTACTCATCTCACACTCGCAGTCAGAAGGATTAGAGGCTTCAGATCTTTCAGTCTGAGGTTGAAGGGATAGAACAAAGTTTATATGTTATTTTTCATTGAGTTTAAGAATTTAATTATTTAACCTGAAATTTATAGTATTTTTAATTCAGATTGTTTCTTCCCTCCACTCCCTCCTCCAGCACGAAAACAGCAAAAAGCTCTAATATATTCTTGGATGGTATTCAAAAATGAATAAACATCGAGTATTTGAGTGTGGTAATTGTGAAAAAGATAATAGCTATTTGATTCAGAAGAAATGTGGAGTTACTGCTTTTACTCTTGTGGCTATCACTAGTTGCATTTGGACAATGACTTTTAAATTGGTGACAACTGTGGAATGGCAAATCAAAAGATGATTTTTTTTTTAAGCATGGGATGACATAGGGCTCCTTTTCAAAGCAAGTAAATTTTTAATAGCTTGCTTTTTATCAAAGGAGATTCTTGAGATCAGATTTACAGATAATATAGGAATAGAGCAGTATTGCTCTACAAAAGTTATTCTTCTCTTGTCACTAGAGGCAGTCAATCTGCAGAGACTAATTGTTACTTAAGCACAACAACCAAACTTTTGACAGAAGGAAGAGGGAGCATTACTTCTGAGCTTTGATGGGGAGAGGTCACTGGAGGTGGCTGCAACTGCTTTTGGTGGAGTGGAAGCAATGGGAGGGCATCTTGGAAACAAAGAAGAGGATCTCTGTAGCCATCATGCACAGTGAGCTTACCATGAAAGGGAGATAAAATTGATGGTCAAAATGCAGTGGACAATATCATATTCTATTATTCTCAGGAGAAGGGAAAGGAAGACCAGGAATAACAGTTTTGAGGGAGATCAGAATATGAGCTCTGTCACTCTTAATATGGACTTTTCCACAGTTCACTTATTTACATACAAATTTACATATGTTTAACTGCAGTTAAATGGGGGAAGCTTATATGAGTTGTGCTTTTACTGACTGTAGCATAGATGTAACTGAATGTGTGAGTCATGTTAGGCTTAGGCGGGATTATATCCCATTACCAGGGTTTGTAGTTTCTATTCTTTTTATATTTCCCATGTCTGAGAGTCTGTATGTGCTTCTGGGGTTACTTGAGTCTGTTCAGCATTTTGATGTTAGCCAGATAAACCTGCATGAATATCTTCTTTAAAAAAAAAAAAAAAAAAAAAGTCTTCTCAGACATTTAGGAAAGAAACCCACACCAGACAATTGATAACTCTCCAGACTGAATATGCATCTTACAGTTAGTAAAAAATGCACAGAAAGTATCTCAAATAACCCCAAATCCAGGAAACTTTCCCAAACCTTACAGCTCAGTGCCTTAATTGGGGTTTGGGGAATGATGTTCTTTGTTACTTACTCTTTTGTCTTCCCAAATCTGTTTTGTACAGAAAGAAAATTCACTGGAAATGCTGAGAATGTTCTGATATGGTTTGAACTCTCTTCTAGTGGTTGGAAGCTCTGGGTGATACTGGTGACCTCCTGGTTTCCAACCATGCTGTGATGATAGCAAAAGGAATTGCCCTTTGAAAGAAAATGGTGCTTTGAAACAGATACCATACTTTCAAGTGAGAAGTAAACCTCTGCTGCTTTCCCAGTATCCTGGGAAGAAGAGGCAAGGCTTCAGGCTTACCCCTTTTCCTGAGGATTTCCCATGAGCTCTGTTGCTCCACAAGAAGCAACAAGTTTCAAGGGCTCCTACCCTTGAAATTGACTTTCATTTCCCTGTCTTTTCTGGGATACAATCCTAAAGTACCTGTCAGTCTGTGTTTGTAGAGGCAAGTATGTACTAACATGAGGAATAAATATTTGTATCTTGGAATAGCTACCAGTGAAGTCTGCCATAGGCATCTTCTATAAGGAATGAAGCAGGGAGTCTTGCAGTAAAAAATACTGCAGGTATGTGATTAAAGGCTAGACTGAGAGTATTTTTGAAGAACGAAGGTCATGTCTGTAATAGCTTCAGCAAAGATTTGTAGCCTTACCCCCAAAAAGGGTAAAACCATTTGGGGGGGGGAGGGGGAAGAGAAAGATCGGGGGATGGGAAGGATGATGTTTCTACTGCTGTCACTTTTAGAAAAATTTGAATTGTTTTAGATGGAATCTTCTAAACCAGGCACTTTGCATAGATTAACTTTGTTTCTTATTAGCTGGAATAGTTAAGGTTTGGCAAGGCAAAAAGTGATGTGAGAATCAAGTCCAGTAAGAAGCATCAGACAAATGTAACATTGTGAGTGGTAATATTTTCATATAATAGTAATTACATAGTGTTAATGTATTACATATCATAACATTACAGTAATAAATTTTCCCTGCGTATTTGTATGGGTGGCTCCAAGCCTCAAGAATAATGGACCCTGCAGCAGTAACCCAGTTCAGGTTGCACCCTTGATAAAGTCTGTCTGGAACAGGTATTACGCTTTTGCTTTTGATGTGTTCTCAAGTGAACTACTAAGCAATTCTCTTTAGAAGAAAAAATTTATTTGGGGAGGGGGTGAAGAAGAGGGGTTGTGAGAGCCTCCGTGGTCCCCGTTGCTATGGAGACCTCTCTTCCTGCTTCAGCAGAGGCGCCTTGTCTGACTTGGCTGAGGGGCTACTCGGGCAGCACCGCTGCCTTTTAAAAAAGAGGCACTGGGAAAATAATGATTGTCTGGAAATGAGCGAGATGCAGTGATTTATACCTGAAGTGCAAGTGCCTGCTACTCTGGAGACACTGTGAGTGCTAGAGTGTTCCTCAGAGGCATCATGTGTGTTGAGGACCCTCATTTAGGGTGAAACTGATGGATACTAGGTCATTTTACTGTCTTAGTCCCTGCGTGAACACTTCAGTGGCAGCTGTGAACCAGAGTTGTAAATGACTGCATTCTTGTGTGTCCAGTAGGGGTGGTCACTGGGGCAATAGCTGAACAAATTGTTGGGACTTCTCAGTGTTGTGTTTCCTATACTTGCTGTCTATATATCTAACAGGGGAGGAGTTCTCAAAATTTTCTGACTGTGCTGTGCACTGCTATAAAGTTTGCAAATGTCACAAATACCAGTGAAACAATTATTGTATTGTACCTCTTTTCATTTCACTGCTGATTAAATGTTATCACTGTAGCAAGCACAGCCTCTTGGTTTCTGAACAGTACTGTTACATGTAAGCCTTTTTTCTTTTTAGCATCTTGAAATGAGACTCAGAAACTGGAATCAGGGAGAAGAATTGGTGCCTTATAGTCCACACTGCAGTAAGGAGAATATCCTGGATTGGAAGTCTGGCTGGAGAAGAAATTGCATAACCTCTCATCTTAAGGCATTATTAGATCAGCCAGACAATGCAAATGGCAATTATGGTAGTAACAAAAGCGGTAGTGAAGCTGAAATGGTGCTGGCAGGGAGAACTCTTAATTGTCTTATTCTCTGCTCATGGTCTTTTGCACTTGTTGGGGATTGCTGGGAGATTGCTGCCTTTTTCAATGCTTTATTAGCTATGATATTCACCACTGTAATTTACATTCTTCTCCATCATGACTAGTCTGGTTTATTTTCTGACAAATGTGGTCTTCCCTTCTGTTCTCTGAGTTCTACTGAGGGGGGGAATCAAGCCTGTAATTGTTTTGAGGACAGGGAATCTGGTTTTAGTCTGCTTTTTTTCTACCTCCTTTGACTTACTCTCTTGTCTTTCAAAGCAATTCCATGCAATAATTCAATTTCTTCCAGAAGACTGATAAAAGATGAAGTGATCTTGCTTCTTGTGTAGCCTCTTGTATCTTTGCATGCCTTGTGTCACTTGGTTCGTGTTCACACTCCAGCAGGCCTTACTCGTGTTGTATATTTGTATTTCTAATGGCATAATTGGATCATTTATCTGATACTGTAGAAAAACAACAAAGTCAGTCATAGAAGGGGCTAAAATACATTTCCTACTGCTATTGCCCAAATTAATTGGAAAAAGTGGGAAATATTGGGGTGGGTTTTGGTTTTGTTTCAATTTAATACCTGTATTTTTAAGGAGTATCTAGAACAGAGAGGGTATTCTGAGTTGACTTTTTTTTTTTTTTTTTTTTTTTTTTTTTTTTTTTTTTTTTTTTTTTTTTTTGTTATATTAGTCTGTTTATTTCCCTTAGCCTTTTCAGAGGAGCATTAGCAGCAAGCCCTTTGGGACTGTGTCAGTCTGAAGCAGGTACTCTTTTGTGCCTTTTGCCTTTTCCCAGCTTTTAGTATAAATGTTTTCCTGTGGTTTTCAGTCTGACTCCAGTTTGGTTAAGGCACAGCCAGCCTCTCCTTTTACAGGTCTGTCTTGTCCTGAGAACAACTCAATTTCTTAATATATGTAAACCCTGCTTCACAGCATCACCATCTCATTCATTCATTGAGACTCCTGATCTCTGCCTGCTCTTAGCATATAGAGCTCTTACTAAGTCTCCTAAAGACAGTGGTTATGAAGGTCCTGGGCTTCAGTATCCTGGTCGATCACCTGAATTGAGCCTCCAGAACATCCCTCTGACACTTTGCTGCATTGCTGGTGCTTATGTAGACTCTTGTGAGCTATTGGGATATCCCAGGAGGTCCACTCCTTTTGTGCCTGACAGGCAAGTCACCATGTGGTCTCAAAGCCACATAGCTCTATGCTTCGTAAAGCAACTTCCTGCAAAACAACCTCGTAAAGCAAACAAACTGCTGCTTCCTATCCTTGGAGTTCCTTCTACTGCAGGTGCAACCAGTATGCAAGAGGACACTTGCCGTGTCCTCCCCTGCAGCAACATGGCATCCCTCCCATGGGAGACAGTCCTTCACTAGCTTATCTTACCAGCTCGAGTCCCTTCCACAGGGTTCAATCCTACCAGTGATGGAATGCTCCACCACAGGCTTCCCTCAGAGTCACAGCCTTCTTCAGGATCAGTCCCCTGCAATGGTGTGGGGTCCTCCATGAGCTGCAGGCAGAATTCTGCCCCACCGTTGATCTCTTAAGGGCTACAAGGGCTCAGCTTGCATCACACCATTGACTGAAGGGGAACAGCTTCTCTGGTGTCACTCCCCTATTCCTTTCTCACTT
Source organism: Megaceryle maxima (assembly GCA_024605025.1). Lineage (NCBI taxonomy): Eukaryota > Metazoa > Chordata > Aves > Coraciiformes > Cerylidae > Megaceryle > Megaceryle maxima. The sequence goes on from JANHGN010015880.1 coordinate 22,344, forward strand.
AAGTCCATGTCTGAATGGTTGGGTTGTCTTCCTCATGTCCCATACCTCTCCAAAACAAAAGAACTCACCCAATAGGTTTTCCCCTTTTAAATCAGAAGTGCTGACTGGCTCAGCCTTGGCCAGAGGTGGGTCCAGATTGGAGCCAGGGGAGCTTCTCAAAGCTTCTAACAGGACCAGCACCCATAGCCCCCTCCCCTGCTACTAAAACCCAGCCAGACACAAACCAAACATAACATGTTCTGAAAGATACATTTCTTATTTTGCCCACTTCACACAAACATTGATGCATTAATAGAAGAAAGGGAACATTGCAAGGAACATCATGTACAGGTCAGCAGAATTACTATAATACTTAGAGAAAAAGCTGCAGAACTCAATAGTATATTACAGAATGTTCTTTTACTTCACTTACAAAGCATTTTATCTATTATCCTTATTTTCACCTAATACAGTTCTCCAGTGTTCATACTAGATTTGGCCAAGTTCAGTATTCTATGTCTGCAATTTAATTTGAAAAAAAGAAATTGCCACCACACTAAATTTGTTCTGACTGTAATGAACCTTTGTAATAGGACAGCAAAGATATCCTTTTGTTTTATTCATTTTTTAAAACACAGTCCGCAGAAGAAAGGAATATGGTTAGAGAGGTATCTATGTTTAACATGTATCTAGAGCTAAACTATAGCAGTTGCTCTGTCACTTGATGATCCCACGGAGAAGGGGAATCAGGAATAGGAGAGAAGACCCATGGGTTGAAATGAAGATGGATTTAATGAAACAGCCAAACTAATACTAATTCAAATACAAAATTATACTCAGCTCAGCAACTGTACAGTGGTCACAACAAATGGGAAGGCAGTCCTTGGGAGCAGGAAGAAGAGAAACAGAATCAGAGAGAACCCAAGCAGGAGAGGTCCCATCAGGTCCTGTCATGTGTCATCCCCTTCAACCTTCCCCTTTATACTGAGCATGACATTTATGGTCTGGGATGCACCTGTAGCCAGCTCAGGTCAGCTGCCCTGGCTGACTCCAGACACTAATGGCCTGCAGACCATGGCTGGCCTAGGATTCTGTCCTGGCCACACCAGGACAAGGAGATACTAAAACACCCATGAGTTGGCAAAGGCTGGTATTGCCTGATGTGGTATAAGCCTCTGGAGACTTATTTTAATTATTTTAAGCACTTAAGAAAGTAAAATTGCACTTCAAGTTTGAAAGGAGCTGAAAACTTTGAACTACTCTTTGGATTCTGTTTCTCTGGTAATTTCATAGAGAATGATGTGGACGCATTCTCTAAGTAGCTGTCTCAGAATACCTTATATTTGCTAGGACTAATCTGATGATCAGAGGTGCTTGCTTTGTGACTGAAGACACAGAGTGAGTGGTCAAAGACATTTCTATGTGACAGATTCTAAGCCTAAGAAATTATGTGTGGAAATTTCTGTACAGGGCAAACAGAGCCCTCGTGCCTCTGGTATCTATGTACTCTGCTAGTAAGTGATCTTTTCTTCATTTGGTATTTGCATAGCAGTCTGTTAATAATGTTACAATTACATGTATCTCAGCATCACTGATGAAGTGTTGTCAACAGTCTCTGGTCATATATTCTACTATTTTCAGAAATAAGGTAACTTGGAGGTCTTGAGAATCTAATACCTGAAAGAGAATTTCTTTGATTTTTGTTCGGAGGAGTGAGGGGAGACCTGGTTCAGGTCTGTCCCTAGGTGAATTAGGGTGAGCTAGGCTGCTTGCAGGCTGGCTGCAACACTTCCCTGGGGACAGGGAGACCAGCAGGCTTTGAATCCACTTTGGTCAAGGTCATCTTCTTATATTGTATGGTCATATCTATCCAATAATGCTAGTCTGGAAGAATGAGACCACTCCATCTTCTCAAATATCTTTGTTTTATTTTAGACATTGACTTGATGTGTTTGGCTTTACCACTGATTTATCCAAGCATGTTAAATAAGAACCTACTTATTCTGTGCAATTAAGGAAATCCATTTATCTAGTCACCTTTTAAAGATGGATTTTCTGGGAGAGAGAGGAAATTATCCCAAAAGGTGAGACTTCCTGTTTAAAAAAGAAAACAGAAGCAGTATCCATCTTTGTGTACATTTTTGCTTTGCTAAGTAATAGTTGAGCTTTTTTACCTAATACATTATCTGTTAGATAGAAGAGCAAAGCTTTTGTCTGGTGCCTACTTTTTCAGACAGTACACTAGTTAATTTATATGTTATCATTTGTAAGCCATGTTTACACACAAACTTGTATTCATTTACAGAAACCTGCTTTAAATGATCACTCTTATTCAGTGTTAGCACCTCTATTCATATTAAAATGAAATGAATGTTCCTCTTGCACATGGTAATGAAGTATCAGCCATGGTGTGCTGGGGTGACACTTGAACTACTACATCCTGGGGACAAACATATTGGCATGATGTGCTGAGGTTTTTTAGTGCCTGGCCTTATTAAGTGACAGGTGCTTTAACCACTTAGTTTAATCTGATAGCACAATAATTTCTCTTGATACTTTTATCATTAAACTTGTTTAAACATCTTTAATTTCACACATGTGATTACCACCAACAGAATATACCTCCTCTTCTTTCCCCTGCCTTCTCCAACCTGTGGTTTTGTAGCTTTTAGTTTAACCCTGAGGGAAGAACAAGACTTAGTGAATATCAAAGTAGGTAACAGCTATTTAATAGTTTAATAGTAATTTTTTTTGGTAGGTAATAATTTAAATATCTAAAGCATCTCCCAATTATACATGTACACAAAGTTTAGCAATGATGTGCAGCTCTTATACTTGCTGAGGTGTGCTTCAGGCAGTGCTGAATGTGAAGAGTGTGTGTGGAAAATGGGACATTTGAGTGAGTCATGATTAAAAGTACTATTCTCACTAATAGCATAGTGAAAGTCATCATTAGCCTCATCATCTTCACCATCTGCACCTGCTGAACTGTCAAGGACACCAAGGGGAGGACAATTGTCTTGAGACCCCATTGCTCCCCCTCCCTGTCATCATCGGGCAGTTCTTCCTATTTCCTTTTCTCTCTCACTTTGTCTCCTATTTTTTTCTTATTCAATCTCTAAAGTAACTTTAAAATCCATGTATGCCATCAGCTGTGAACCTCATGAATAAATTTTTGTGCATTTGAGCCAGTGTCAGCAAAGAATGGGAAGTGCTCAGGTACCACAAAGTTTCTGAACCTATTTGTGGTCTCTCATTTAAGACAGTGGCCAGGCTCATACTAGCCAAGATTATGTAACTTTGCTTTTTGCCATAACAATTTACTTCATGTCTATAGTACTTCTGATTTCTAGACTGATTTCCTTAGCTATGTCTGGAACTAATTCACTGTTCTTTTCTTCTTCCCTGACAATATTTTTAGTTAGATTTTAAACTTGAGATGAGCTTGTATTGTGCATTATAGATCATTATTTGGAATTATGCTTCCCCAGCTTTTGGAAGCCAACATATCTATCTAAGTCACTGTTTTGCCTGAAGTTATCTGAAGAGATTATAATTCAGATATCTGAAGTCCAAAGAACAATGGAAGCAGTAAAAGGATCTAGAGTACATGAAGGTAAAAGCAGAAAGAGCAATGGTTGTGCTGTGCATATATGTACATAGAGCTGAAATTTTCTGAAATTATGAGTGAATTTTGACTGTCTGTCCTGAGAAGCTGTACAGATGGATCACAGAATGGTTTGGGTTGTAAGGGACCTTTCAAGATCATCTAGTCCAACCCTCCTGCAGGGAGCAGGGACATCTGCAACTAGAGCAGGTTGCTTAGAGCCCTGACCAACCTCACCTGGAATAGTTCCAGGGATAGGGCATCTACCATCTTTCTGGGCAACCTGGGCCAGGGTCTCACAACCCTCAGTGTAAAAAATGTCTTCCTTCTCTCTAGTCTAAATCTCTCTCTTTTTGTTTAAAAGCATAACCCCTTGTCTTATCATAACAGATCTTGCAAAAAAGTCTGTCCCTATCTTTCTGACAGGCCCCTTTCAGTACTACTAAGCGCCACATCCAGTCTTTCTTTAAACACCTCCAGGGATGGCGACTCCACCACCTCCCTGGGCAGTCCATTCCAGTGTCTAATCACCCTTTCTGTGAG
>JANHGN010015880.1:26572-57198 GCA_024605025.1 Megaceryle maxima
CCACACTATTCCTGATACAAGCCAAGATGCCATTGGCCTTCCATGCCAGCTGGGCACACTGCTGACTCATGTTCAGCTGGTAATCAACCAGCACTCCTAGGCCCCTCTGCCAGGCTGCTCTCCAGCCACTCATCCCCCAGTCTGTAGCGCTGCATGGGGTTACTGTGGCCAAAGTGTAGGAACCTACACTTGGTCTTGTTAAATCTCATATTATTGGCCTCTGCCCATTGACTCAGCCTGTCCAGGTACCTCTCCTGACCAGGTACCTACCCCTCTCCAGCAGATTGACACTTGCCCCCAATTTAGTGTCATCTGCAAACTTACTAATGGTACACTTGATCCCCTCATCTAGGTCATCAATAAAGATGTTGAATAGAACTGGGCCCAGTACTGATTCCTGGGGGACACCACTGGTCATCGGATACCAACTGGATGTGGCACCATTCACAATCACTCTCTGTGCCTGGTTGTCCAGCCACTTTTTAACCCAGTGAAGGGTGTACCTGTCCAAACCATGGGCTGCCAGCTTTTCCAGGAGGATGCTGTGGGAGACTTTATCAAAGGCTTTGCTGAAGTCTAGGTAGACAACATCAACAGCCTTCCCCTCGTCTACCAGACAGGTCACCCAGTCATAGAATGAAATCAAATCAGTTAGGCAGGACCTTTCTTTTTTAAACCCATGTTGGCTGGGCCTGAGCCCCTGGTTGCTTGTACATGCCGACTGATGGCACTCAGGATGATCTGCTCCATAATGTTGCCAGCCACCAAGGTCAGGCTGACAGGCCTATAGTTTTCTGGATCCACCTTCTGGCCCTTCTTGTAGATGGGCATCACACTGGCCAACCTCCAGTCATCAGGGACCTCCCCGCTTAGCCAGGACTGGTGATAAATGATGGAGAGTGGCTTAGCCAGCTCTTGTGCCAGCTCCCTAAGCACCCTAGGATGAATCCCATTCAGACCCATAGACCTGTTAGGATCTAAGTGGCACAGCAGGTCACTTACTACTTCGTTCTGGATTTCAGGAGGGATATTCTGCTCTCCATCCTCACCTGCCAACTTGGGAACCCAGTTGCCCTGAGGACAGTCAGTCTTTTTGTTAAAGACTAAAGCAAAGAAGGGTTGAGCACCTCGCCCTTTTCCTTGTTTTTCATTACTATGTTCTCCCTTCATCCAGTAAGGAATGGAGATTTTCCCTGGCCCTCCTTTTGTTATGTATTTATAAAAACACTTCTTATTGTCCTTGACAGAATTGGCCAGATTAAGTTCCAACTGAGCCTTTGCATCTCTAATTCTCTTTCTATATGACCTTGCAGTGTCCTTAAACACTTCCTGGTTCACCTGCCCCTTCTTCCAAAGTTGACAGACTCTTTTTTTCTTCTGAGTTCTTGCAAAAGCTCCCTGCTCAACCAGGCCGGTCTTCTACCCAACCGGCTCATTTTTCGGCATGTAGGGACAACCTGCTCCTGTGACTTCATAATTTCATTCTTAAAGTAAGCCCAGCCTTCTCAGGCCAGCTGCTTCCCAAGGGACTCTCCAAACCAGCGTCCTGAGTAGACCAAAGTCAGCCCTCCGGAAGTCCAAGGTAGAGGTTTTACTGATGGCTCTCCTAACTTCACGACATTTTGAAAATTCTATCACATCACTGTACCCCAGACGTTCACTATCTCCTGAATATCAGGCTTAGGGTGTCACACAGCAGAATCACTGTCTTCTTTTACAAAACTGGGCCATAAGTAACTTCCAAAGATAATGTGGCTGCTTAGGGAACCCTGTGATCTTACCTCAATACTCCTATTTCTGGTCACTCGTTCTATACAGTGGCCCAGATGTATCTTTGGAAGCTCTAGAAATGTTTAGAAAAACCCTGAATCACACACACATAAAAAAACCCCACTTCTATTTTGCTTCAGCTAAGTTATCTTAAAATAAATTTTGATTTGCAAAATGATTTCGTACATTGGAGGAGTCTTAATTAGAAAATGCCTGCTGGCTGTTGAGTGCTTTCAGTTATTCTGATTAATCGGATATTACCACTGTGCAGAATAATTCTACCACGACCTGGGGAGTCTTTTCCACAATTTGCTGCTGCTCAGGGGTCTCCAAAAGATTGATTATAAACTCAGACCATCACAGAAGCATGCAAAACCATAAATCATTCTGTGGGGTTTTTTTTAACTCTTGACAGTTGCAAGGCCTGAAAAGAACTGTAATAAAAACTGAAATCTGACTGTAGGTAAGGAAGTGAGTTATGGGAAGTTACTTTGGTCTGTGGAGAAGACTACAGTCAGAGTGAAGAGTTTCTTCACATCTCCTTTTTCCTGTAACCTTTTGACTCTGTTCTGTTGCTAAACTTTCTGAAGGCAGAGATTTTTTTTTTTTGAGAATTGTCTTTTTGACAAGGTAACTACTGCAACAGTAGCATGTGATAGCAGTAACAGATAACTAGTAGTGTGTTGTTAGTCAGCAGAGAGTACTAAATTACAGACCTGTGCTGAAGCACAGGAAACACATGCTAGAAAGTGCCATATATTTCACTGAAGCAGTGGGGAACCTTGGTTTTATATTATGTATAAATGAGAGCTTTTGTTTTGTTGTATTTAACTTTCTTTAATGTTAGGAAACTAGCTGTAGAGATCACTATCCTGGCTGGAATGGTGGAACAGAGGCATAGCTTCTCTGGTCACAATAGAAAAAGAAGGTTAAGAGTACAGGTTAAGAGAGTAGGTCCTGTGTGAGATATTTGCCATCTTCTTAATAATCTCTCCCTTAAGGAGGAGGAAAGTGTCAGCACAAAATGTTTAATCTCTTGGACTGAAAAATAAAGTGACATGGATCTGGGATCTACCTAAGAGATGGGATGGGAGACAGGCACATCTGTAGTGTAGCTGGTGCCAGGACTGTGTGCCCAGGTCAGAGTTTGAATGCAGCTGCCAAGGGTCATGGGCAGGGTGTCCCAGGTGAGGCCAGTTGGGGCACTAAGGCCTTCATAGTCAGCCTGGGTGAAATTTGCTCTTGCACACAACTGAATAGCATGTGTGCAACTTGAATGTTAATAGGTGACATTATGTCTGTGTGAAGGTGTGTCTGTAACCCTGCTTTGAGTGCTGGTGGCAGTGGTTAGTGCTTCTCTGAACACCTTTCTGTCAGATAGAGGATGGCCTGCTTTTTGCCTTTCTTGCCCGAGATTATCCAATCTACATCCCCACTTAAAAAGCTAAGAAAAGTGATGGGTGCAGTAGCTTCCTCAAGACCTGTCAGGCAGCATAACCAGATCTGTAATACACTTCCATCTTCCTGCTCTGGTTGCTGAGGCATAATGAAGGAAAAAAGTATACTCAGCTCTCAGCAGCATCTCCTACCTTCTGGCAGCTGCTAAGAGAAAGTGACTGGGATCTCACTGCGGCTGTTAGCACAAGGTGTGTGGTCCAGCCTGGGGCTGGCATGGCTGGAGAGGTGATGTGTGTCCTCAGTCCCCTGTCCATGGGTGAGGAAGCCAGCACCTGCTGCCTCGCTTGCTTTTCACAGATTATCACAGTGAGGGCTGAGAGATTTCTGTGCTCTGTTACCTTTGTAAGAAGCAAAGTCTTAACATCAGGTAACAAATGACCCAGAAAGAGCAGTGTTACAGTAAGGTGCAGAGAGAAAGGGTGTTGGAGTGGAAGAGGCACCTTCTGCATAAAAATATGTGTAGGAGAAAAGCAGATGGGAGTGTTGCTCCAAAGCCTGATGTATTGGTGATGTTTCAGCAGGAAAGAGGAAGATTCCTGTATTTTTTTGTCTGTCTGGAGAAAACACATTTTACTGATTTACTATCAGCTATTACCATGAATCACTGTCTTAGGTAAATAAAGCTGCTGGCATCCCTATTTTACGGAACGTTACACCAGATCATATGCTCTTGCATGTGTTGATCTAAGTCATGTTAAAGGCCTTGGTTACTTTTCATGAAGGTTTTCACAGGAAGATTTATAGGGATGTCAGTCACCAGAGCAAAAGGATTTCAAAACAGAATAGAAAAGGTGCTCAAAAGTTATAAAAGTGACTTCATAACTGGCTAACCTTTTATTTGTTTGCTGCTGCTAACAAGGATGGAGCACATATACCAAGAACCATTGCCAAGTTGTAGTTATCCTTCAGGGGTCCAACATGGACCTCAGAACAGAGTATGGGAGTTTGCTTTGGTTTTCCTTGCACAAATGTGTGTGATGTTGTGTGCAGCAAGTGCCATGATAATCCAAGTAGATAAAGTTTAAAGGCACATGAGTAAAGGTTTTTAGGTATGCTGGCAGGTGCCTATGAAAATGCTAAGTACTATTATTCAATCCAAGTGAACTCTACAGTATTAATGTAGCATTTGTCTCAACAACAGCATCATTGGAGTAACAAAATTTAGCTTTGAAGATTACTTAGTGTTCAGATTTGTCATAAACTCTGCTCTATTTTGCATTTTGTTTACTTGTGTTTTAGTAAATGTGAGAAATACCTTACCAGGTTTGTGTTAAAATCAGGTAAAAAAGAGCTCTTGTAAATAATCAGAGATCAAAGAGTACTGAACAACTCTCATGTCCAAGAGAGGTTTGTCCTCAGTCTGAAGGATTCTCTTTCTCTTCCCTCTCAACTTTTGCTATTGGTTAAATAGAAGCTATTGCCTCCATCTTTGCCTTTCATTACTTTTCAGAGCTGTGGTTCTTGTCTGTGTTTGATGTACTTTGATGGTAACTTGAGATTAGATCTTTTTCCTGCTCTGTCCTCTGAAAAGAGGTTAAGACCTCACCTGTAGACCAATTCCATGAAAGGTACGTGACCACTCCAATGTAACTTTAGTAACAGGTGTTGAAAATTTCTTTTTTAATAAAACCAACCAACCATGATGAGGGGTAATTGTTTCAAACTGGAAGAGGGTAGATTTAGATTAGAAATTAGGAGAAGTTATTCACTATGAGGGCAGTGAGACTGGAAGAGGTTGCCCAGGGAAGCTGTGGATGCTCCATCACTGGATATGTTCAGGTTGGATGGGACTTTGTGCATTCTGGTCTAGTGGGTGGAGTCCCTGCCCGTGGCAGTGGGGTTGGAACTAGGTTGGAACTTCCAGCCTAAACTATTGTATCATTATATGATAAAAGGTAGCTTTAGGATCATGTTCATCTCAGTAAGTATTGGGACAGACACATTAATTGACATTGGCCTGCTTGAAGAATGAAAAGCAGCTTCATGTCTCAGATTTGCATTCTGTTTTGGTTTTAGTGCTTCTAAGTAGGTTTATTTATAATGCAAGTCTCCTTGGATGTCCTTCAGAGACTTCATCATCTCAGCAAAGGAATGCTAGTTATGAAATACTTTACAACTAATTCATCAGTCAGGCAACCTGGGATCAGTGGAATGACAAAAAAAGAAGAGGATATATAAACATGCTTCCCAATTAAGTTTGCTCATTTCCATGGAATGGAAATAGTCCTTTGGGTTATTCCACAATCCTGTTAGTGTGTGGCATTATAAAATCTATTTTTCATTTACATTTTCTTTGCAGAGTATCATTATCAGGTCACTGTAAAAACATAGAGCCTTGAGAGAGTAGTGTCTCCCGCTGATGTTGGCAACAGAGCTCTCTGTACATAGTGGGCACATACGTGGTGTGTGGTTTCAAAACATTACAGAAGTGACATGACTGCCACTAATATTGTAATGAGCCATGTGGCAGAAATCACTGGCCAAGTATTTGGCCTGGAATAGAGTTGTTTTTAAAACAAAAAATACCACAAACCCAGACAGGTTGCAGATTAGATTGATGCATTGTTTAGTTTAACCAGTTAAACTCAGAAAATGCTGTTGACATAGTGACATTATTTGCTGCTCTGGATTGCCAGATTAAGATTTTAAGTAAGCTATTAAACAGCAATCCAATAACAATAATTATTAGTGTATATACAGCTCAAACATTAATATTGCATTAACGTTTTTTTCATTTATGTATACACTAGGTGCTTTATGAAAAACCTATTTAACCATCATAGTTGTCACTTCCACCTCTCTAGTAGCATATTTTACCAATAAAGCTTGAAATGGTAAATTAACTCTTCCATCCTGAAATATCAGGAGTCTTTGATTTATTTGCTGTTTGAACACTGAGGCATAAGAATAATCTCCACTAGAAATAATTTCATAGGAATCAGGGAAGTGCTACATTGTGCAAATTCTGCTTTGGGATACAGGTGGGACTCCCTTGCTCTCCTCAGTGTGAAGGTTCTGCTTGTGGTCTGTTGAGCTGCCGCTCAGACAAGTGATGGTAGAATGAGTCAGAGTTTAACAATGTGTCTTTGAGTGCCTATGTAATGATTTTTTTGGGGCATCATTACAGTGCTAATTTTTTAGGTTAAATTTTTATTGACTAGAGGCAATCATAGACTCTTAGTAAAATGCTCTGGGCTTTTTGTTTTTTTCTTTCTTTATTTTCAATCTATAACATTTACTGTTTTACTTCCAAGTTTGCTACTTTACTGATGGAAGTTTTCCTCTACTACACATTTAGAAAAGAGGCTTCTTCTGAAGTTACTTCTCATAAATAAAAGCTTTTAAAGAAGTGTCATAGTTTGTGGCACTCTTACAGTGTTAGCACAAAGATCCAAATGGATCATGGATATGGAGCATCCACAAGTTTTGTAGAAGTGGGTTGGCAGGACAGGGTGGAGGGTTGTGTTAAGCTCTCTGTACTTAATATTTACCTTGTTCTAGGAAAGCACTGGAACGTTATGGTAGCATCATAGTATCATTCAGATTGGAAAAGACCCTTGGGATCATCAAGTCCAACTATTAACCCTACTCTACAAAGTTCACCCCTAAACCATATCCCTCAAAAACACATCTAAACAACCCTTAAATACATCCAGGGATGGTGATTCAACCACCTCCCTGGGCAGCCTATTCCAGTGTCTGACTACTCTTTCTGTGAAAAATTTTTCCCTAATGTCCAGTCTAAACCTGCCCTGTTGCATTGTGGACCCATTCCCTCTTGTTCTATCACTAAGTACCTGTGAGAAGAGACCAGGACCAACCTCTCTACAATGTCCTTTCAGGTAGTTGTAGAGAGTGATGAGGTCTCCTCTTAGCCTCTTCTTCCTCAAACTAAACAGTCCCAGCTCCTTCAATCACTGTTCATAAGATTTATTCTCCAGGCCTTTCACCATCTTCATTGCCTCCTCTGCACTCACTCCAGCACCTCCCTGGGTGTCACAGTCTGTCAGTAATAATGATCTTTTAAAAAACAAATAAACAAAAAGAAAAGGGGATCACCCCGACAGAATCTGAAAGAAGTCCATATGCTAACTTGCCAAAATGAAGACATCATAATGAAAACATTTTGGAACACGGGTGGCTATTTTTCCTGCTATATTTGTATCCTTTTCAAAATACGAAAGAGGTTATTACAATTATGCAACCTAAAATTACAGGATCACAGGATGTGGTTTTCTTCAGTACACATCTGGTAGCAAACTGTTTAAAATGGTTACTACCGATAAATTGTCTCCTACTGGAAAAACAGAAAGAATCGAGGCAACCTCTGACAGTAGATTGTGCTGTTATTCGAGTGCATCCTCATTGTTACTGATGCTTGCGTTGGGACTTGGAACACCTGAATGGCTTATTGCAATGTCTCTTAGAAAAAGAGAATTTCTGTGACACTTTTTTCTGAATTTGTTTTTTAATAGGATGTCCTACCCAGATTGAACGGACACAAGAAAAACAACTCTCATACATATTCATTAGTTTGTATTTGAGATTCTTTTATAGTTTACTGTAAGTAGACTGATGGTTTGCTTTTGGAACTCTAATGGCAGTTTGGTATGTGAATAGTTTTTCTGTTACCTGACATTGCACACCAATACTGTTGTTTCAGGGGTTTTTAAAACAATCCAGAGTTGTTTTTTTTTTCTTCAGCACTTCATTTATCATATATTTTTTATGAGATTTGCGTGTTTCCAGCACTAGTTTTATGTCTAGTTACTTATTTTAATGAAACAACACAAATATGTTGTTAGTTTAACAATAAACAATAGAACTGATGATTTTTCAGTTCTAGAATGACTTTGTGCTAGTATTTGTTAATGTATTTATTAAGTTGTTTTTGTGGTCATTGATGATACAAATGGGTATAATCAGTGAAATAAAAGCTATCTAAAAATTAAAATAATCTTCCTTATAAATAGGAGGAAAGATATGTTTTGAATCAATTACATTTTTTTCCATATCATAATAATAGTGGTTAAAAAAAATCTAAATCTTCTGACAACTCCTTAAAATTTTCTTCTGAACGTTAGCAAAAAACATTTCAGTAAGGAATAATGTAGTTTTTCATGTGCAATGGCTCAAATTGGCTAATACCAGGAAAAGATGCACACCTGTTTTGGACTGCCTCTGTCTGATGTAGTATTGTTACTTTTGGTCTAAGAATATAAGCAAGGTAAGGTTTCTGAGGAGGAGTAGTAGTATATTTTACCCTACTGAGTGGTCTAGCTGAAAAGAGCAGCTACATGAAGTAAGAAGCAGACAAAAGAACTGTAAAATTGGGTATTGTAAAAATAAAAAACCCTAGTAACATAATAGTGGTATGCCCTTGAAGCAAAGACCAGTTTTTCTTTTAGGATGCTTTAGTTGTAGCCTGGGTTCTGCTCCCTAGCTAATTCCCGCTGGCTGCACTGGGCCCTATGCAAGTGTAACTGCAGACAGTTGCTGAGACATGTAATTGAGACCTTGAGAGTAGTTCAGTATCATTTAAGCCTTTCTTCATTCAAACTCCATAAGTGGGAATTATGTCCAAATTGCAAAGCATTGACATGTTTTGAGATTGGTGCTGGATAAGACCACTATTACTTAGAAGGAGGTTACTGATTAATAAAAATAGAAAGCAAAACTAAATTTAAACTGCTGTCTTAAATTCTACAAGAATTTAGCGTAACAAAAATCGATGTGAAAGATGAAAGGGAAATATGACTATTTTTTAAACAACACTGAGTTTGGTCCTTATTCTCTCATGCATGCTCACAAGCACAAACGTGTGCTGAAGAGGTCTGGATTACTTGTGGGCAATGGGGAGGATGACAATGTAATAGTTTTTGAACAGATCTTTTAAACTTACTAGGAGTCAACAGTTACTACTGGACCTTCTGCCTCAGAATCCTGCTCACAGTGATTCTTAATTGTCCTCTGTAATTCCTTGGCAAGGTTGCTGCTCCTTTTCTTCATTCCATCATTGTGGCAGTCGCAGTTGCAGTCAGTCTTCCTGCTGGAACAGGCTGGAGACCAGTGACCATACTTCTGTACTACAGCTCCTTGCTAGCCTCCTGTGTTACAGCACAAATCCTCTGCTGACAATCATCTCTGCTGTGGCTGTTAGAGAGCACAGGTCTCCTGGCTCGATGCAAACAGCATGTTCCTCTTTGTTTACTGCTTTTATTTTTGTCAGCAGTGACCTTGTTTTATCAATACATGACATTCTTTAACCCTTGCTTTATTGTTCCTTCTGATGCTTTCATACGTGTTTGCTTCCAATCATTTTTCATTCAGACTGATCTTAGTATTTCTGTTGCAAACCTCTACATGCCTCAGGAGAGGATCCACACATTTCTCAAGTATTGATGTCACTAGTTGAAGCATGCCAAACACCTGCAGATAAATAATCAGGAGCTTTTCTTTTGGCTCTGCTATCTTTAGAAGTCCTTTTGGATTCGCAATAGCAATTTTCCAGGTACTAGTAAAATATGCAAAGTTAATCTTGCTTTTCATATTCACCCTGAAGGGTGCAAAATATGTCTATGTTTCTTTTTAAGGTAACAAGACTAATTATATACCTGTTGCATAAATTTGAAAATTTTACAGTCAGGCAATGGAGTTACAAAGCTGAAGGGCTTTCATCTGTAAATGGACACCTTTTAGTTCCTTCATGGAAGAGCTGAAATCGCTATACATTTTTGGCATACATTGTTTCTACTTTGTCTGCGGAAGCCAAGAGAAATTGCTGGATTGTTTTTATTTTCTGTTTGTTTGTTTCCATACTGTGTAGAGAGATCTGAAACATTTTCACCTGCTGACAGTGGATGATTCAGTACAAGAGAGGAGCAATTACACAAATCTAGCATGCAAGCATTCCCAATCATTGTGACATGGTAATTTTTGTAGGAAAGCAAAAGGGAAACAAGAAATATAAATAATACATGCCTTGGTTTGTAGCATTAAGTGGGTTGAATGTTTAATAAGCAGAGGTCTACAATACAGCAACTAACATCTTGGTTATTTGTGGATTTATTGCCTGTGTCACAAGAAATGTTGTTTTACAGCTGGCTGCAGAGAACAGATGCCAGAACCCTGGACAACTTTGCTAATGAGCATGTGTTTCTATATGTGTATAGGAAAACACAGCAAGCTGTAAGTGATTCAATACACCCGCTTGCTGATTTGCCCCCATCAAACAAGTCACTGCCTGCGTGCAGCCCTCTTTGGTGGAAGAGGTAGGATGTGCATATATGATTCTTCTCATTTCTGATGACTGCTGCTGTCTTTTATAGGGTTAGTCTTATGCTGCATATGTCTTAGGTGCATTTAATTTTTACATGCATATGTTTAATACATGGCAGACCTTATCAGGTTATATAAATATGGGGGAAGACAATGAAATATTTTTTAGGTTCAGAAAATAAAACTAGAAACTTATTTTAGGTTACATTGTTCCAGCTTTGTATCAATATTTTTCATATTGAAAAATCATATTGAAATCAGTTTGATTTTAGAAACATAGAAATGTCTGGGTTGGAAGGGACCTCTACAGGTCATCCAGTCCAACTCCCCTGCTGAGAGCAGGGACATCTTCAACTAGAGCAGGTTGCTCAGAGCTCTGTCAAGCCCCACCTTGAAGCATTTTAATATACTAATAGACCTAAATTTCCATATATCAACAAAAAGATTTTCTTTGGCTGCATCTATCAGCAAAACACAAGTTTAAAATTTTATACTGCATATATATGATTGATGCGGGAGTTTGTGTCATCAGCCCATGCTAGGTTGTGGCCCATCTCAGTAAGTGCAATGGTATTCCGGGTTTAACAGTGCTGTCTTGCAGAGAATGGGCCTGGGAGCAGGAGTGCCTATTGCTGTGTGGATTTTGAGCAAAGAACAGGGAGCTCAGTTGTTAAAAGAGTCAAAGAAAGCAGACTGGAGAGTGGACACTACAGAAGTTCTGTAGTGGAGTTCTGTTACAGATGGGGGACTGTAGAAAAATGAGAGAGGAAATCTGGGGAGGGTCTCAGTCAAGAGTAGTTTTTATAAGTGAAATACCCAATCAACAAAATCTCAAATTTTACTTCAGGGTTCTATATGTTTGAAGGAAAAAAAAAACACAAAAAAACCCACAAAAAAACCCAACCCAACAAATCAAAATGCTACATCTTGCATTTAGTCTGGCCAGAAGTGTCACCATGGTCTTGACAGTGAAGCACCTCTCTACCCCAAGGTATCCCATGGGAAGAGATCTCTTATTTTTGTCAAGGTGGAAGAAATGTACTTTGGCTCTGTAAATTCATATGTCTTTGATGAAAAGCCTCACTGTGGTAACTGGATAGAACATTTTTTATATCCCCCCCCACCCCCGTGTTTGATTTAGGGTCATACTGATTGTTTTAGTTTATTACTCATGGTGTTTCAGATGTGTGTCAGAGCCCCCAGCTCTACTTTCCTCTTCCTAGCAAATATTGTTCAAGTCCATTGAGAGAGCTGGGAGGAGCAGAGAGACCATTCATTACAGAGTCAGAAGCTCATTTCTAAATAGAATATAAATTAATCCCACTGTGTGGGACATATTAAGCATATGTAATTTCTGCCTGAAGACATCTGTGTATAAAGAATTAAGAGCAAATATGCCCAGCTGGTGCCCTGGTAGAACAGCTGCATGGCAAAACCACATAAAAAATAAAATTTTGTTTCTCTAACCTAATACTTTGAGGAAAGGGAAGCGCAGTCAATCTGATGCAGAAATGACATTAGATCTTTCTTAGTTGTATAAAGCAAAAAAAAAAAAAGACACAAGACTGTGGGGTAGGTCAGAAAATAATTTCTGTTCTACAAAATAACTGTTACTATGGTGTCTTTTATCTATAAACTCTGTAATTTCAGCTGCAGAGGAGGATGAAAATGGATGCTAATGGGTAGGAATTATTTTTTTAATCAAGAGTGGAAGATAGCCTCAATTACCATGGAATATACAAAATCTGTCTTCTGACTACTAGTAATTACCACAGGCTTTTAAAATTGTGCTCCTCTGTTAAGTATCATTAGTTTTAAATTGTGTGTATTTCTGTGTTTTTTCTTTAATAAATCAGGGAAAATCATCTAACCATTAATTTGTAGTCAGACTGTCCAGTTGGTTATATACTATTAGACAGTCTGGATCTCACATATCTACTATGGTATAATATGGTACAGCAACTAATTTCTTCTAGTTTTTCAAGTTTTGTCTTAATAACTTGAGTGAAAAACTACATAAGTATTAGATACAGAAAAAATAGTTTTGCATAAGTATGATGTTCTTGGACAATGTCCATGTGGTGTTCTGGTCTGTTAGCATTTTGTACAGATGTGAGGGTGAAGGCAGGACTTGCAACAGTAAGATCCTTAATAGCACAGGAGGTCGTCAGGTCCAGCCTGGATGGTGGAAAGTTGTTCCTGTCTGCTGTGGATGCTGGAGCATATTACAGCCCAGGCCAAAGCTGGAGTTGCTCTAAAAGACACAATTTTTTTCAAAGCTTCACAAGTGGAAAACTCTCAGTCTCCTTCTCGATCTGACTTTGTCATGTCATGTAGAGAGGATGGGTACTGCAGGTTTCTCGTAGAAGAACCTAGCAGGGACTGGGCCTGGCTCTATAAATGAAGCAAAGTTGAATTGCATCTGCAATGTGAAAAGTCACATCTTAGTGACAGCGTGTCCTTAACAGCACCAGGCCTATATGAATTGTGGGTGCATGTGAGCAAAGACAAAAAGGAGCATCTGAAGAGATGTGTCTGGGTGTACATAGCAAAGCTACCAACAGAAGTGACTACAGGCTCTCCACAAAGAGGTACTGGCAGATAGCTTTGTTATTTAAATACAAATCTTAAACATTCTTGCTCCCTGTGTAAGATTGCTACTTACAGTTAGATTCAGCACAGCGATCAGGGGAGCTCAAGTAAATCACTGTGTCACTTGACATCACCTTGCATAAGGAGTGCTACTATTGCATCTCCTCAGTTGTTTCATGACATTCATGTTCAAAATGGCCCTTTTCTGAGTTCTTTACAAAACAAAGGGACAAAAGGTATTCCTCTTGTACCAAGGATGATGACAAACAAATTGGCAGAAAAAATCAGGTGATTCACTTTCATCTCAGAACTTGTAGTGTTTCAGTAACAACAAAAAGGTTTGGTTTCTGAGGGCAACTGGCACACAGCCTGGTGTAAGAAAGGCCATATGATTCACTCAGTGTGATACTTGGTTGGCAAAGTGTAGGATCCAGTAGTTCTAATGATTTAATGTTGATTTAGTGCTGATGATGTGGACAGACAGTATTTTTACCTCTTCTATACCTATTTAATTTATTTCTATTTCCTTCCTTTATAGAAGAGACAAAAGCATTGGTCCCCTTGTCATGGGGGACTCTCATGGGAGTCATGTAAAGTGAGCTTAAAATTTTTTGGTTATATTTTTGCAATAAGTAAAACAAGCTGGTCCCTTAGGCACTGCAACTCACAAAGTTAGTAACTTTGAAAAGATTTATATTCCTGTTAGAACAGTAAATCTGGACATCCTTTTTTTAAAATGTTTTTAATTTCCTTAGCTTAGATTTCAGAGGTAATGCTACACATTTGTCCTATTTTCCTGACGCAGGAACAATCCAAGGTCCTGAAGTTACAGATGCAATATTCTTTGAACGTTTTTACTTACGAGGAGCTTCAAGAGTTTCAGGTTTGCTGAAGACATTCAGACAGGTCAAGTGTACTTCCCTAAAATAAGCAGGTTTGGTTATTTCCTTGATTGGCTGAAAAGATTTTGGCAGCTGTTGAAGGACTTTAGTTTGTTGAAAGGGAGAAAATTATTGTTCCTGACCAGAAATTCTGTCCATTTAATGGGACAGTAAATACAAAAAGTGAGGTAGGAAAAAGTGGCAGTAAGGGTCCAGATGATTTTCATAGGTTCCTTCCAGCCTCACCCATTCTGTGATACCATAACACATTTCTTCAAGCTATGTAATCTAACATGTATCCTGAATCATTCCTTTTTCCTCTAGAGATGAGTAAGTAAACAACACACATTTTAACGTAAGAATTATTAGTACAGCACTTTCTTATATCCCTTCAGATAGGTTGGATATCCAAGACCTTTAGCATGATGCAGTTGCTTTAAAATCTGCCTACAGACAATAAATTTATAAAATACTACAGACAAAAGTTAAAAAAGTCACAACTGGAGTTATATTAATGATCATTTCCCATAGTGATCTTGACATTGCAAATACCATTATATCACACAGACCACGCTTGCTTTAAGAACAATTCAAAATTTCTTCATATGTGTTTTCTAACTTTATTCCATCCCCATTTCACGACAGGCCACAGTAGCTGCTGCCAGTGGATTGTATAGGCAGGTGTTGGCCTTGGACTAGTCCTAGGCAATACCACAGTGAAAGTCATTGACTTCCCTGTTCCTGCAGTGAAATATTATGTTCACTTTCTGGGACTAAGCTGCTGTGAACTAGCTCCTTCCTTAAATCTTTTCTACCTTGCAACTATACACATTCTTGGGAACAGAAACTGTGTAGACAAGTACCACACTCTAAATGAAAAGGATTCCAATATAATTTACATTTATGCTGAAATGCTCTGCAGGTAACTGCTCTGCACTAGGCAGATTTGTGGATGATGTGGTTACTGACCCGAGTTTGGTGACCAGAGCTCCACACTGATAAATCTCTTACATAATTATGCTTCTAAATCAGTACTTATGATGTAAGTAGAAAACTGAATGAGAATTCTAAGAACAGGTTTGAGAAACAGTATCGTAAAATTAATGAGATCACCTGTTTTACAAAGGAAAATAAAGGTTCAGTAAACAGCAAACCTTGTTCTGAGGTAGTTCTGTTGCAGCAGACACATCATTTGGGTTATAAAACATTTGCTTGCATATGTGCATAAACTGAAAATTAAATAACAAATTTTGTTATTGCCCACTCCTTTTAATAGAGTGCAATTTTTATTTTATCACTGAAGTTGGTAGCTAGAAGGTGAAAAAAAGGTTGTATCTGGTTTCAGGAAGTTTACTTTTTGGTTTAGTTTTTTTTTTCATCTATAAAGGCAATTCTATCAGTCTGGTGGCTATACTTTTTAAAACTAAAATACACAAGCAATATGCAAGAAGTACAAAGAATTACAATAATTTGGCCCTGCTTCAGCAGGTGTTTGGTCCAGATGATTTTCATAGGTTCCTTCCAGTCTCACCCATTCTGTGATACCATAACACATTTCTTCAAGCTGTGTAATCAACATGTATCCTGAATCATCCCTGTTTCCCCTAGAGATGAGCAAGTAAACAACAGACATTTTAACATAAGAAGGGTATTTGATAGGTACTTATTGTAGGTTGCCAAAAATGTTTACAGTGACCCATTTTTGAGTGGTATTTGTCATTAAAGAGAGCAAGTTCAGCAGAAAACACCTTCCTCAAAACACCTCAGAAAATAGTAAAAAAGTGAGAGTTGGGAATGTAATCTTCCTGGTGTTTCAAAAATGGAAGCTTTTCCTGTTCATCATGTTGACAGAACTTGTGACTTCTGCAGTTAATTGTTTTTAATGGAAGGTTTTAAGAGCTAAAGCCCAGTTTCTATCCTTTTTCATTGCTTCCTGCTTTGTTGTTTTTTGGGGGGTTTTCCTTGGTTGGCTTTTTTTGTTGTTTTATTGGTTTTTTTTTTATAAAGAGGGCTGCCAGCTCCTTCTGTGTAACACTGCATGGAGCATGGGTGGGCTGTGTAGAGCCTCCCTGATGGGAAGGACGTCAGGTGCCCGAGATCTTCATCTGGATGGGAGGGAAATCAGTAAGCAGAGGAGGGCAAGCTGTGAGAAGGCTGGTTTTGCTAGTGTGCACTTAGTTTTTGTTCAATTATGCACTGATTAGTGTTAACAGAAATGTAAGATGAATGTCATATCCAGCTAATGGATTGAGTTACATGAGTTAACTGAGAAAGACCAATATTTCTTTTTTTTTTTTTTTTTGGATGACTGCATGGCAAATGCATTCATTTTAGGTAACAGTCTCAGTCTCTGGTTTCCATGGGGATCATCCTTCTACTTGTTAAAGGTAATACTAAGAATTTTTCACATTATTTCAATTATTACTAAGAGCTAATATTTCAAAACTATCTCACCTGGTGATGCCTGCATCAACACCTTGTGCCTGGCAGTGAAATCTGATGAGGGTGTAACTTAAAAGAGAAGCAAAATTTTTTCTTGATGCTTTGAATCAGGCTAATGTACCTTGATAACATTTCAGGCTCAGAGAATGTTATTTCTTGCCTATACAGTGAATTTGAAACACTTACAAAGGCTAGAAGGCCATCTGGGCAGCATGCTGTGTTGGACCATTGTATTTACTTCCTCAGTATACTTCTGTGCAACTTGATGTACAGTGTGTCTGCTTATCTGTGATATTTCTCAGTTAAAAGCAAATGTAGAGGATGGCTGGAAACAACCATCCTTTCAACCTGAATACAGTGGAACTGGTATATAGTACATGGAGATTTTATTGAATGTTGATGGTTATGATAATATGAGAGGATAAAAGGAACTCTGACCTTGTTTGGCAGGCTTTATATACGTGTTTGTTTCTAGTATGAAAAGGGCTGCTTCTCATGCAGTGGTTACCTTCAATATTTCCTATTTCGCTTTTTTCACTTGGAGAAATTTTCAAAGGCATAGACGAGCCGGATACCTACCTCCTGCTTGTTCAGTCTGTGTACTGACAAAGTTGTCTAACGTCAAGGTTTTTTATAGACGTAGTTCATTCTCTGAGAGGACCAGATAGGCTTTTCCTTTTTAAATCAGACACTTCACTTTTTTCTTTTAGTGGAGGAATTCTGTGCAAGAAGTATGAGATATGCTTTGTCACAAGTGATTGTATACAAGTGACACTCACGTCCCGTGCAGTATTGACTTACAGGAAACAGCAAGCTACTACATTTTCCAGCTGCTTGTTTGCTCCAGCTTTCTCTGGGTGCCTCCCATTTAACCAGTACAATCGCATTATGAAGTTTGAGTCCAAGACTATGTGTCCCTAGACCAGTTATGCAGCAAAAGCTCCTCAGAAAGTAACCTATGGTAGAAAATGACAACTTTGCCCACTGTAAGGATGTGCAACAGCCCAGTATAGTTGTAAGCCAAGGAGAATATTGTGTTAGACAAGTGTCTTTTGTGGGTTCAACAGTGAATGACTATTACATACAGAACAGAAAAGCGCCTCTAGGCACTGTGAAAAGATTCAGGGTGCAATTGCTATAATGTTTGTTGAATTACCTTGTTGCCTGGAACATTGCTGTCTTTTTTCATGGGAAGGAGCTGCTGGGAAAGGTGAGGAGCAATGAAATGGGAAATGCATGCAGGTTTGTTCTGAAGCTTCTTAACATTGTGCAAAGTTTCTGGTATAGTACTTTCTCTGAGTGGGTGGCTTTGCAATGCATGAAGGGAAATAGAATCATAGAATGCTTTGGGTTGGAAGGGACCTTGGAAGGTCTTCTATTCCAGCCTCCCTGCAGGGAGCAGAGACATTTTTAAGTAGATCAGGTTGCTCAGTGACCTCTCCAACCTCAACCGTGAATGTTTTCAGGAGTGAGACTCCTACCACCTCTCTGGACAAACTTGTCCTAGTGTTTCACCACCCTCACTGTAAACAATGTCTTTCTCCTATCTAGTTTACATCCACCACCCTCTTTTAGCTTGGAACCATCACCCCTTGTCCTATCACAACAGGCCCTGCTAAAATGATTGTCCCCGCCTTTCCTATAAGGCCTTTTTAAGTATTGAAAGGCTGCTGTAAGGTCTCCCTAGAGCCTTCTTTTCTCCAGGCTGAACAACCCCAATTCTTTCAGTCTGTCCTCAGAGCAGAGGGATTCCAGCCCTCTGATAATTTCCAGCCCTCTGAATCCATTCTAACAGTTCCATGTCTTTCTCATGATGACTCCATACAAATACTTGATTTGAAGGCATTGGCAGATAGATCTACCAGTCTATACTGAAGCTGATCTGGTTCATCAGAGCAGGTTATTAATATAGAAGTTACTCATATGTGCAAGTGAAAAAAGAATGTTTCCCTTAGGGATATTGTCTCACTAATTTTCCAGTGTCTCAAGTGGATGCTTCTGTCTGTTTATACTTTTTTTTCTCCATTCTGGCTCTGACTTTATTTTGTCTGTCTAAGGAATTCTTTCTCATCTTAGAACACTTTGCTTTTTATGCTTTTTTCTTTCCACTTCCATTTAGGATCAGTCAGCACCAGAGCTAATTTCATTTCCTTGTGACTCTCTGATGTACAAATGACAATATGACATGATTTGTATAAGTAATTAAAAGAGTTGAGAATCTGGAGTCTTGAATGAAGCTCCTCTGTAGGACCCTGAAGGATAGCTTAGGAGTTGTCTATCAGCTTCTGAATTATTAATGAAGAATACTCTGATTTCTTTTATTTTTCCATTCTTCAATTCATTCTAACGGAGGTGAAACATGCATTGGTAGTAAGGTTATAAAATCAATGCAATTCAAACTAGATGAAAGATTTAAATATGAAAAAAAAAATCCCAAACAAACCAAAAAAAAACCCACACCAAAAAAACCCCAGCTGCTCCTCTACTCCAGGGCATTGTAATAATATATTGCTACTATGTGAGAAGGACTTCTTTAATAACTGAAGAGTGAGACATGTTTTTCAAAGCAAGCAGTTTGACTGACTGAGCATCTCCTAGCAACTTAGGAAGCTTTAAATTCAACTGATTGAATGACACTTCTGGAATATATTGTGAAGCCCAAAGCACCTGCCAAAATCAGGTGATGATTCCATTCTTTAAAACACATCAGATAGTAAATATGTAACTCAATATTGTGTCAGCTACCAAAAACGAATTTGCATGACACAATATATAGAAAATTGATATCAAAGTACTGCAAACCTAAACAGATGTCTGTGAAGTAAAGTTAATACTGCATGCCTCTATTGAAATGGTGCATTGATTTATCAAGAAGCTAAATGTGACTTTCTGGTATTTCTTGGTACTTACCACTCAGTATACATATTGGCCACATCAACAAGAATATGCTCTTGCTGGCATTTTATGTGGGCAAACATAGGGAAACTCTACCAAGCAAATAAAAGCTTGTGGGTTTTTTTAATCATAAGAGGCAAAATCAAACCAAAGAATGGTAGAGAATGGGGTGGGGGGATGACACACACTGCAGCTGCTTTTTCAACCAGCAGCTTAAGATGCTGTTTTCTCTCATTGTGTGTATTTGTAGGTACCCTACGAAAACACTAACAAAACCAACTGCTTCATAAATCAGTTACACTTAACTCAAAAGAGCTTCTGGCAATTGGCAGCAATATGTATAACATCAACTGCGTGCAGTTGTTGATTGAGTCTGCAGTAAGAACAACTTAACTTTTCTTGGAGGTAGGAAGCTAACCTCTACATACTGTCCAGCTGCAGCAGTCTTGTCAAGCAGTACTTTTATGCTGGTAGTTATGCTTTGGTCAGTCTGGTGGTACTGCACAGTACAACTCCAGGAGAAAAAATAAAGGAGAATCACAGTTTATGAAGATTATACTGACTTTTACCATGTAGTTACTGCTGGAGTGAAACAACTACCTCACACACAAGCTGTGCACCGAGCACAGATGCACAATTTGGCCAGTGATAAGAATTTTACTAATTCACTAATACCTCTTATTCGGGACAGTTTTTGCCTGGTGCACAGTGAACTGGCTAACAAAGGGTGATTGCAGTATTTCTTCAGTATGAAAATTTGAGCATTGCTTTATCAGTTTCATGCACTGAACTATGACATTTTATTTTTGTCTTCCATTTTCTGTCTGGTAAGATGATTTAATGACTGTCTATTGTTTAGTGTTGTATGGAAAGAGAAGTATATAATAAACTATGTTAGAGTTGAATTAGCTAGGGAATAGTTTCATCAAGAGATATGTGTTCCACTAGAGATTTTACTCCATTAAAACCACAGTGAAAAATTCCTAGGGGGAGTTGCATAAAGTAAGCTTGCTTTCATTTCTTTGTTAGATCATTTCATAAAAGGGTGAACTCTTTCTGAAAATAACTCTGATGCCTTGTAAGTTTACAAAGAATGCTTGTGAAGCCCCTGGGAAGACTTTGCATGGTTTTGTGATGGTTGTATAATGTTTATGTGACAGACTTTTAGCTGAAATGTTAGGCACCTTTCTGTTTCAATTGGACAACTTGCTTAGAAATATATGATCTGCATGTATCTGTAAAAATACGTGCTTTTAGCTGGCTCTGGTATCCTTGCACATTCTACTACTGCCTTCCTTTCAAACACACCTCAAAGTTTCTATTTCCCATTGCTGTCAGTGAGTCTTCAAATTCTCTGTCTAAAGATGGCACTAAAATGTTCAAGTGTTAGGTGCTGGAACCTGAACCAAAATAATGTCTGGGCAGGCATGGTTGGGTGGAAAGCCAAGATCAGGTTGCTGTGTGTGCCCTGATCAGCTGTGCTAGCAGGGATCTTCCTGCTTCCTTAGCTGTGCACTAGTACATCTTCATCTGCTTGGGTAACACAGAAAGTGTCTGCCTCCGTATTTGATCAGCCTACAAGTTTGCTGCCTCTTGTGTGTCACCCACCCCAGGAGGGTAAAGCCAGAGCCAAGAAGATGGGGAGCAGGGAAGCCTGAATGGGCTGTCTGCTTCTCAGTGCCTGCCCTTCCTCTGCCTTCACAGACACAGGGGAAAGGGGGACTTCTCAGTCAGAACAGACCAAAGCAGTACAAGAAGGCGCTATTGCTGACAGAACGTGTGGTGTAGCGCCATGGGTATCAGGTCCATGGAGCTGAGTGCACTCCAGATGTGTTAAGTACAGCTGTATGATTTTCACTACCAACCATCATGGGCTGATCTGTCTTCGGGAGTCCTTCTTTGTGCCTCAAATGCACTTTGGGCAAGTAAGCATTTCTGTGGTCATATAGTGGGTGTCCACATTTCCTTCCCTTACAGTATTGTCTTGAACTTGTATTAACTGGAAGTGGCAAAAGCTTTGAGAATTGTGGGTGTTTTATAACATTCAAGATAAGACTTTAATATTAAAGTCATGTTAATTTTTGCACAGATCTAGTAAGTATTGTTCTTTTCCTGGTAGCTTTTGTTTGTTTGTTTGTTTGTTTGTTTTAAAGTAAACATCTTGCTAAAGACAGGCTTTTAAAGGAGACACAAAATCCTATATTCTGAGTGTAAGTTTCCTGGCATCTTGATACGCATTCAAAGGGGCCCAGAGCTGCATGCAGTATGAACGGATTGCTTGCTTTCATCCTGTGAGAGTTAGAATCACTGGGAAATTTATGATGGAAAATTTGTTTCTATGATATATTTCTTTCTGAGATCTGGATAGAACAAGATAAAATAATAAGGGGAAAATACTGTATTAGCTCATTCTGGTTTCTCTCTGTACGTCTGCTTCACTGCCATCCATTCACTCTATTTGGAACAAATGTGTAGGGCTTGAATAACCAAAAGAGTGGGTTGCATTCTGTGTGTACTTTTGTGAAGTTATGCACATCAAGTCTTCTTTTTCTTTTTTTTTTTCCTGTCTCATTTGTTTAATTACATGTTATTTTATATATGTATAGAACCTCTTAAAAAAACAAAAACAAAACAAACAAAAGCAAAACAACGAACCAAACAAAAAAGGGAAGTTTCTTCTGGATGTGGCCTGTCACACAGGACTGTCTGTACCATCAAAGAGGCTGGCGGAAAAAAAGTCAACTGCTGTGATCCACTTACCCACAGAGACAAACAGATTAAACCAATATAGTTATATTTAAATTATATTTATTTACAGTGCATTTTTATCTTTAAAAAAAGAATTATACACTAGTTAGTAAAATATGAGCACTTCAGCAAATTTCTATATTTGAATACTCAGGATGACTCATTTAATGCAGGAGTCAACATAAGCATCTAAAAACATGGTTTGGATATCCTACTTAGGCTTTTGCCTCTGAAATTCCCTAATTCATTCATTACTAGAAGCTGGGAGGAGATAGCTGGGGAGTAATTGTTTTCAGTCATCTGATTTATAAAGCCACTAGCCATTACAGACTTTATAGATTGAGCAGTGTGATGGTTCAAATCAATGACTTCTGTCAAGCTCCAAAGTAATAGCGAACACTCTAATCTGTTAAAAGTTACTGTTGTTGGATTTTGGAAGTGTGTGCGTTCGTTTGTTCTGCTTTGTTTATCCTTTCTGTCTACTTGCAGGTAACATCATGGTGCTGTGGTCAACTTGCAGAACATCCGTACTGAAGTCTGTAACAAACCGATTCATTAAGAATTTGGCCTGCTCGGGGATCTGTGCCAGCCTAGTCTGCGTGCCTTTTGACATTGCTCTTAGTGCCAGTCCACACTGCTGCTGGTGGATCTATACAATGCTCTTCTGCAGAATTGCCAAGTTTCTGCACAAAGTCTTCTGCTCAGTGACCATCCTTAGTTTTCCAGCCATTGCTCTTGACAGGTAAGAGAGCAAATTTGCTAGATTCCTCGATTTTTCTTTCTTCATTTTCCCTTTGAAATGCTTTTCTCCCTTTCATATTGGTCTTGCTCTTCTTCCAGTGCTTTGCTCACAGTGTACAGCTTCTTTCTAGAATGTATTGGGATAAATACACTTCTCTAACACTGAAAACCTTATTTTTTCAATTTACTCTGGACATTTATAAAGGACTTTGAGTCTATAGATGTGTCTTCAGAGAAATTTTTATCCTTCCTTTCTTCCTGTTAATAATTCTTGTTCAGTAACAGAACTTGAAAGCAGAAAACTTCAGACTGTAGACAAGGTGCACATTTTTAACTGTGGAAGTTGAAGGCCATTGTCTGTTAGAAGAAATTAGCAGTAAGGTAAATTGTCCGTAAGTTTCAAATTTCAAATGTAGATTTGTTTAAAAAAACCCCAAACAATATTAGTAGAACCAGAAATAATTCAGAGAGGTGTTGCTTGTAGATCTATCTAAAACAAAAGTGGTCCCTTGGACTGTCTTAAGTCTTTGGATTCCATTAGTCTTCCTTCTTATTATTAGCAGTCACTGATGCAGTCACTAAATGCACAGCTCTAGCATCTTGACAAGTGACTGTAAGCTAGATATATTTAAGAAAGGATAGGTACTGGCTTAATACAGATTATATTAGTAAAATAGTGTACATATACATGTTAGATAAAATTACTGTTAGTCTGTTGTCATGTCTCACCACAGAATACATTAGCTCTACAAAGAAAACCAGACTATATACCTAATAAAGTGGTATGTCTCTGACATTAATGTCTTGATAAATGCAGTGCCACTCTCTGTAATGCACACCAGTGTTGCCACTGGAACAGCATATCATTTGCCCTTCACCAGTAAAACTTGTGATCTTCCTCACTAAAAGTGGAAACTGCTGCTGCTTGGAATGCTAAGTGTAAAAGGATAGATCTCTCATGAAAATTCTGTGAGCTTAAAAGTCCACAGCAGTAAGCAAACAATGAATCAGTGCCTGAAATTTTAAGTGCATGTCAGAGATGCACTTTTTTTGTGTGCACAGAATGCACACAGAATGTTCAGTGTTTAGCTACTTTTTTGATAAGGGCCTTGCCAAGCAGAGTTTGATCAAAACAAAAGCCCATTGTACTTCCAGTAGATGGGTACATGTAATTTGTGGCCAACAGCTTTTTCCAAATATCTAGAGAAAGAAAAAATCTATCATAAAGCAACTTTTCAAATGATGAGTCTGGCCTTTCAACGAGACCTATCTAAGCCTCCATCATGTTTCGTGAAATTTTGTGCTGAGTGCAATACACTGTCCAGTTTGCAACTAGGTAAATGGTATCTTCAAAATAATATTTATACAAAGTGATACAGTTCCAAATATTAAAAGAATTGGTCACTACCAATATTGTGATCCTGAAGTTTGAATATTCAGGGTTTTTTCTACTGACAGACCTGCAAAGGCAGACCCTTGGGTTGTGTTTTGTTTCCCTCATAAGCAGGTTGTTGGCTATCCAGTTAGGGATTTGGGGCATTGTGCTCAAACAGCTCCTGAGAGGCTTCTCATAAGCACCATGCTCATGATGGATTTCACCCTTTGCATTGTGTCAGTTTTTTGTTGTTTTGTTTTGATGTTTCTTTTTGACAGGTACTACTCTGTTTTATACCCTCTGGAAAGAAAAATTTCTGATGCAAAATCCCGAGACCTGGTTATCTACATCTGGGCCCATGCAATAGTGGCCAGCATTCCAGTATTTGCTGTGACCAATGTGTCTGATATTTATGCCATGTCCACCTGTTCTGAATCTTGGAGTTACTCCCTTGGCCATCTGATATACGTCATCATCTATAACATCACCACTGTGATTGTACCAGTGGCTGTGGTATTTCTCTTTATGATTCTTATTCGCAGGGCACTGAGTGCCAGCCAGAAGAAAAAAGTTATCATAGCTGCCTTAAGGACCCCTCAGAATACAATTTCTATCCCTTATGCCTCCCAGAGAGAAGCTGAGCTTCATGCCATGCTGCTTTCCATGGTTATGATATTTATTTTCTGCAGTGTCCCCTATGTGACTTTGGTGATTTACCGCACCATACTCAATATTTCGGATATTTCAGTCTTCTTGCTCCTCACTGCCATTTGGTTGCCCAAGGTGTCTTTGCTGGCCAATCCTTTATTGTTTTTAACTGTTAACAAATCTGTACGGAAGTGCTTAGTAGGGACAATAGTACAGTTGCACCGAAGGTATAGCAGAAGAAACATTGTCAGCTCGGGTGGTGTTGCAGATGTTAATCTGGAGCCCAGTGTCCGTTCGGGAAGCCAGCTTCTGGAGATGTTTCATATTGGGCAACAACAGATCTTCAAGCCAACTGAAGATGAGGATAATGAGACCAAATCCATTGGCTCTGATGACTTTCAACAGAAAGAAATTCCTACCACCAGTTTAGAGGTAGGAGAGACTTTGGTTCACAAATTTATACCACAGACAATTTCAGATTCTGCAGCTCAGGTGGCTCCAGCTGTGCCCACAGAAGCTGATTCAGTGAATGACAGGTATTCCATGCAGTTTGGTTTTGGACCCTTTGAGCTGCCTCCACAGTGGCTTTCAGAAAACCGCAACAGTAAGAAGCGACTCCTGCCTCCTTTGGGGAATACTCCCGAAGAGCTAATACAGACCAAACAGCCTAAGTGTAAAGCAGAAAGAAAAATCAGCAGAAATAATAAAGTCAGTATCTTTCCCAAGGTGGATTCTTAGTAAAAGCAGGAGCTTTAAGTGACAGAGGAAGGTCATCTATTATATGTGTGATCCCATGGATCTTTGTTATGCTGAATGGGCATAACAATTTTTTTGGTGCCAAATATAATTTAAACAAACAAACAAAAGGGAAACATATACAAGTGTTCCTTATTAATATGTTTTCATGAAAATAATATATCAAAAGATGGTGATTTCTAGTTTCATCTGTGAAAGTCCTACAATAATACCTGCTTGATTAACTTTGAAACAGTACCTATGGCTTTGGGAACACTTTATATGCCTGAAGTATGGAAATACAGCACTCAGTTTCCTGGGAAACCTCATGTTGTATCAAGATGCACTGTGTATCAAAGTAATTTATTTGGAAAGGCTGTAGGGAGCAGAAGACAGATGCAAAACGGGTAAGTCCTAACCTCCTGTAAATAGACAGAGCAAGGTTCTGCACATTTAATTAATGAAGTAAAATGGGACTATTAAGTACATCTATTTTCAGTTAAACCCATTTCTTAAATCAGTGTTAAAGTTTGTTGGAGTTTTGCACAAATTAGTTACCAAGTATCTGCCAGACATGTAAACTTTTTTTAAAACCTAAACTAGTTTTTTGGCTTAAAACTTCATCAAAGCCAAGGATACCCAAATTGTCATATATGTCAAACCTGTGAAAGACCTCTTTAAAAAAAACCCCAAAAAACAACATATATTTTTACAGTTTTAAATAAAAGCTGGATTGGAGACCATGCAGGACAAATCCTTACTCCAGTAAACAAGTATGTATATGCCAAGGGCATAAACAGAACACTTTGATCCTGTGATAAGAGCATATGCAAATGTCCCAACAGGGTAGTGTATGTATCGTGTAAGTAACTAAAGAGTCAACCTTAAAACAGCTGCATCTGCTAGTGCACTCTTCCATTTTCTAACGGGAAAGGTAGCAAATGAAAGAAATGGGTCAGAAATTCTAGTAGCCTTGTACTGAGCTCCTGTGTGAGGAAGTTGATGAGACCCCAAAAGCAAGGTTTATTAATGCCATTCCTCACTGTTGTCAGAGGTGAGGAGACTTTCCTTCTACTTTCACAGATACAGATACCAAGGATCCTACTCCACTCATCCCAGATAGTACCCCACCCAGTGTAGGAATGTGAGACTTCGAAATCTGGTGCCTATCTCCTGAGTGTATCAGCCATGCCATCCCTGGTATCAGCCTTTCTATCAGAGTTCAGGCATTGTGCTGCAGCTCGCCCCTCCGCATCTGCCACCACAGGCATATTGTCTCATTTATATTGAGTGTGAATTTTAAACTATATGTGTCTGTTAGATGACCTAAAATTATTGTAACCCTGACATTTTAATCCGTGTTCAGTTGCAAGTAATCTTTCCTTCATCCTTACCTGCATTCATTGTTGTCTCTGTGGGTAGTTTCTTAAAAGCACAATCTAGTAACATCTGTGTACTTAGTCCTTGTGATTCTCCTGTACTTTAGCCCTTTGGTGCATGCTGAAACTTTATCTGTAGTTACTGCCTGTTTAGGAAAGTAGTTTTCTTTAAAGCATACTTTAAAAAGGACAAGGTGAAGAATCTTGCCAAGTTCACAGCAACTAACTAAATCTAACTGGTTAATGTTAAAAGTGAGAAAAAATTCTGCTGAAGCAGAATTTGGAGATTTGTCCTCCTTTCACAAGTTTGAAGAAAGTCAGTGGTTTCTGATGGCTCCATGGTAGATTTCTACAAGGTATTACAAACAAATGTTTTAATAAAAATGTATTAAAAATATATATATATTACTGTGCAAATGATGTTTTCTCTCCATTTCCTCTTTGGTTTCAGTGCACTTCACTTCTTGCTAGTTCAGGAACTTCTCAGCTTGGAAGTGAGAAACAGTCTTCAATGGGTCCAGATGGGTGGTGGGAACCCCTGCTGCTCTGCTTCTTAGAGTGATGAGAAGGCAGACATAGCTTGCCTGAAATCAGACTGGAGAAGTATTTCAGAGAAAGGTGTTTCTGCTGTGGCAGAGGTAGAGAAGTACTATAGCAGACATACTTTTATGTCGATAAAAAGAAATTTAATGGTTTGTTTTTCCAAAGTGAGTGAAATAACAGATGGCATTTAAAAAAAATCCTGAAAACCTCAAAAGCAAAGTAAGCATTATAGTTTCCTTATGAATTTTGGTTACATTTAATATTCATGGCCCACTTACATGTAGATACTGGTCAAAAACTTTGTGATTAATGAATGTGGATAAATGGTCACTCAGATATGAACTCCTTTGAGGAAAGCAAACTTAGATAAGTTTTTGTCCTTTTCAACTCGTGATGAATGAAATGCCAGTGATAAATTCAAAGAGCCAAACTGCATAGAATTTAGTTTTATCATATCTGGAAAGCAAGGGCTTTGTGGTGATATTTGTCTGCTGAGACAACAATACCTTTTCATTCAAAGAGGACTCAAAATACACTTGTATTTAATTCTTTTTTAGCAGATTGTATCTGAAGACATTCACACCTTTCACCAAGAAATTAACTAAGGTCTTATTCCATACCTTAAGAATTATTTAGGCATGTTTTATTTTAGTCCCTCTTTTAACAGTTTATCCATGTGAATGTTTAAGAGAATTAGAAAAAAATATACAAAAGCACATCTTTGCATAGAAAAAATAATGGTGTAAAATTCATAATACAGCTTCTGTGCTAGAATTGTCATCAAAAAACAGGAATTCAAGAGACTCTTTATACAAGATGGAATATTTGACTTGATGAGTTTTGATTTTATCTAAGACAGTGGTAACTTGGAGTCATTGCTGCTGTTTGTTGGCTTCTTATTCAAATGATTTCTACTGGGCAAAATGTCCTCCACCATCCAATATGAAAAGGAAAAAAAACAAACCCCAAGACTTATTTTCTTCTTTGTCATCACATTAAAGGTAAGCAAAAGTGAGTGCTTTGGTGTTGTTTGGGTTTTTTTTGGTTATGATGGTTGTTTTTAACCACCAGAGGTGCTGGTAAGATACTCTTTTTTTTCTCCAGATTATTGATGAAAGTGAAGTACAAAGCAAAGCTGTGGAACTTGAGAGAAGTGAAAGGCTGAGGTAATTTGGCCTGTGCAAATAGATTTAAAGGCTAAATTTTAACTTCTGGAGAAGAAACTTGGAGGAAGGAAAGTTAAAACTCTATCCTAGGACTTGGGAGAAAAACAGTAAATGAAGCTAGTATGAAACAAAGGAAGAAGGATTCTAAAATGCATGAGAAGACTATGAGGACAATGTGAACTTACTGTTACTAGATATTCTTAAGAAATACTGTTAAATTCAAACAAACATAATGTAAAAATTAATTAAAAAAAAAAAAAAAAGGAAACCAAACAAAAAAACAAAACCAAAAGCCACAAGCAAAAACTTCCACGAAGAAACCCACACGGTCCTTCAGCACCAAATAATGCTATATTGGCTGGCTACTTGGCAATGATGTATTTTGCACACTGGGATAACTTCTAGAGAAAATCACTTGCTTTCTAGAAACTCCCCAAGTATTCTACCCTGTAACAGATCTAATTCTTATTAAGCTGCTGTAATGTAATGAATACATTTGTTCTGGTTTTAAAAGTACACCTGTATTTTTGTTTTTTGCAGAAGAGGCTGGATGGATTTCTGTAGTGAGTTTTCTTCTATTCTGCTCCCTGGTTTTGGGAAAATATTCCTATACCGGTGGTCTGTATCTTGAAGAAGGGAGAGGAAAGTCAGGCTGCAGTTTCAGCTTAGTAAAACTGGGATTTAGCATCTGGTTACAGTTCAACAGGAGCTGTCCCATAAACTGCTGTGAATGTAAACAGCTCTGGAGGCAGGTGCACAGAACCTAGGTCATTCCTGTCATTCATGTAACCTGACCTTGCACTACGTAATTTGATAAAGAATGTAAACTTAAAATAAAATTCCTGCCTTATCTTGATAGAAGTTACTGTGTAATTGTGCTTTAACCTATGTAGGCGTCAGTGTGAGATAATCAACGGGTCTAGCATTTTATTTCTTTTGTCCATAAAGGACTAACCTTCCACAAAAATATGGTTTAAGTCACTGCTTTCAAGCTGTTTTAACATTCTTTCCTCTTCAACAGACGGCTTATTTTAGTTGAAGTGACAGCCCTGAGACATTTCAGCACAACACAATTCATTTTGAGCTGCCGTTTCCTGAACTCTGCTGTTTCCCGTCAGATGTGGCAGCACAGAAGAGTCTTGTTAGGGCAGGGCCTTTCCAATGCAAGTCAAAAATGAAAATCTGGCTTTATTAAGCACACTGGAAGTTTTACCATTGATTCTCTAGCCTTTCCTCCTCAGCTGAGAGGTTACTGTGCTGTGTCACTATTGCTGACTGAGCACACTGCAGAATTCTACTCCTCCTCACTGAAGGTTTCCGGAAAAGTTGCAATATGGCCCAAAATTCCTGGCTTTTTGCCCTTGCCTTGGTACATACCAATCAAAAGATATTAATCTATTTATCCTTTGAAAGAAAAGGGTCTGGTTATTACCCTAACACATAGGGAAATTAATACAAGGAAAGTTAGCTGTGCTTGTCCTGACTGAAGTACTAGAACAGTTACAGTCTATGTTAAAACTATTGCCTGGGGCAAAGAAAAGTTATTTCAGTAAGCATTAAACAAAGTCTTGACAGTTTGTCCTTCAACCTGTACAAGACAATAAAAGTGGTTTTGTTACCTATTTGTGTGTTAAGACACTGTTCAAGCAGATTATGAAGATAAGCAGTAGTAATAGGAAAAAGTGCCCTGTATTTCCCCGTCATTTGTGTTTCTTCTTGATTGGAGTAGGAAAAAAACGATGAACTAATTCTGTTACTATGGTGACTGTCTTCATCATGTTGCAACCTATCTTTTAGGATGAGAAGCATCTTGGAATGTTTTCCTTGCTGTGCGCTTCCTACACAGGAGTAGTTTTCTCCAACCGTGTTTTTTTTTTGTTTGTTTGTTTGTTTTTTGTTTTTTTTTTTTTTAAATTGTCTTACTTCAGAGAAGTATCATGGAACAAAACTGACTTATTCCCAGAAAGGCAAAAAG